>JAQGAF010001112.1:0-35303 GCA_034687865.1 Kryphioiulus occultus | reverse complement strand
ATACGGATTCTTACTATTGGTCTTACTTTCTGCATGCCATTCGACGTTGGAATTCTCTTCCAAAGGATAGCCTTAAGTTTCAAAAAATTCAATTTGACAATGATATCTTGGTGGCACCCACCGAATCTTAATTTGGGTTGATGGACTAGCTACACCCCCCTACCACATGGTATTAAATTTCTGATAGTAGGGTACTGAGTTGAATGGAATTCACAACGAAAATTTCTTCAAACACCCAACTTACGGCATTCGTATTTAGCCGGACAACACTGGTCCTCTCCAAACACGGGGGTGCACTTCTCCATGGGCGGATCGCACTCCTGCACGGCACACACCAGCTTGCCCTGCATGCAGTAGCAGTGCTCACAGGGTCCTCCAGTATGGACGACAGATCCATCGTAGTAGTACTCGTCGTCAACGTAGCATCCTACAAGCGGAAATGACAGATTTATAAGCATCAAATATTCTTACTATATTCGAGACTCCACAGCATCAAAAATGTGAACCAACCAGAGGGCGGCAGCGTCGTTGTGGTGGTCGAAGGCTCGAACGTCACCGATGAATCTGTTAAAGGCAAGAAATAAGTTTGAAACTGGTGTCTGTGTGTTTTTGGGGTGGAAATAACTTCAAATAAGTAAACCACGTGATGAGCTCACCACAATCGTAGCTGACGGGACAGCAAGTTCCTTCCTTATACTTAGGCAGACATCCAGGGATCTCCAGGGTGCACCGCTGCTTCACACAAGCCGTGTGGTTGTGGATACAATAGCAGAGGTCGCAGGGGTCGTCGCTGCGCTGCGGCACTTGACTGCCCTCTGTGAAGAAGATGCCATCAACGAAGCACCCTGAAGCAAAAAAAATGAAAGTTATTCCAAAAAATATTCCTAAATTTTTCAATCAATAGAGCGATTACTGTTCCAATCAAGTGGACAACCAAGGACCACCAAGGACAACCGAGCCACAAAATGTTCCCTACCATCTTCTGGTTCTGGTATTGACACTGCTGTGGTGGACGTCACCTGAACGACGGCTGTGGTCTCAGGCTTTCCAATTGTCATGAACGGGACTTCTGGAATCATTACTGGCACTGAAATGGGCAAGGAATGCAAACACAATGAGCATCAAAGTAAATATCCATAACGTGTAATGGCTAAAGTGGTCGGGCTTCAAAAGGCAGATTATCCATTTAATTTTTGACATATCTTTTTTTTAAATGTAACATTGTAAGATTGAGCAGCCCTACAGTAAAATACTGAAGAAAGTCAGCACTGAGGTGGCAACAAATTCCTAGTTTTAAAAATTAAGGATATTTTAGGACTTTTGGAGACTTTTTCAAGCAATAACTTTTCTAGAATACATACATGTATATTGATTGCAATCTTTATTTATTTTTATGTTAAAATAAAATATTAAAAGAACAAAAGTAGTGTCAAACTGCATATGGAGTTTCAATTTTTTTAGAATTTAGTACTTTTTTAGGACATTTATTACTTTTTATGGTTTTAGTACTGTTTTAGGACTTTTAGGACTTGTTCGCCACCTTGAACGCTAGTTTAATTCTTATAAGTCTATACAACATTTGCCACCATATTCTCCAAGGAGTCAGGACCCTGTGAGATCAACATCTGTATGCAGGGCAAGTGTCAAGGGTCACCTACTTCATTCAACTGCTTGGCTCGAACATTTTAAAATAAAAGTATTTCCATGATTGGTGTTACAAGCTGAAATCAAAGCAGTGGAAGAAATGCATTTTAAGATATATGGAACAATAACGCCCCCCGAGTGTTTTCGAAGAAAGTCAACTTTTCTTGCTCATCTTGGATTTTTTGTCAAAAAGCTCAATAAATCATCGCTTCACTTCAGGGTTGGTTAGATGTGCTCATCCAAACGTTTCGAAAGCCTTCATTAACCGTAACGTGGTTCTTGTGAACTGCTATTTTACTAGTTGAGGTTCTGCAGAATTTCTCGAAAACATCAGGACAGAAGGCCACGAGAATCCGGCAGGAACCACGGGCAATCTGAAGCTGTCTTTTGTTGGGCGATTGAGCAAATCTGCCAAGCGATTAACCGCTTGTTTACTGCAGTGACAAACAAATACCTTGGTGGCCACAGAGCAGGACGAGCTGGGAGCGGTGTTGATTTGCAATCCTAAACGTTAGTCAGGGGCCAAGAACAATTAAAATAGGAAAAACCTGTTGCCAAAAAGCCAAATAGAATTTGCTCCTTTGTTGTTTGTTACGGCATTCACTATGTCGAAAGCCCTTTGGTTACAATAAGCACTTTTAATTATGGGGACAAAAAAAATACCCAGCGAGTTTGCGAAAAATGCACGAGTTGTACAGTTAGTTTAATAACCGGAAATTATGCGAGCACTTTCGGGGACGACAATTAATGTCATCGCGAAATATGGCCGAAAATAATTTTCATTTCTAAAAAACAGACGAGCCGCAATTATTAAGTTCATGGATTACGACGAACAATGCACTTGCGTGCAGGAGAACCGTAATAATTATTTATGCAAAAAATCAACAACAACAACACCAGAATCTAAATTGCCAAAATAATATACGAAAAAAAATTAACAAAAAATGCAACAAATCTACGAAGCAAGGGGGAAAAAGTTAGTAAAAACTGCATAAAAAATCACTAAGCCCACGCATCCGTAAACATTTCCATTGCTAAGCAGGGGTTACACCATGTAGGATCTGTTCGGAAACCCCGTTCCCCACGACTAAACGACAAATAAATTAAAAATAACTTGCTTCAGAGTGACTGTCCCATGACAGGGATGGTTCGCCTATACACATGCACCTAATCATCCCTGATTGGCAATCACTGGCTGACATTGCCAATTTCCGCATTAGTTTTTCTGAGCCTCTGAGGCCACACGACTCTGGTGAAAATTTCATGTAACCTGTCAAGACAAGGTTGTCTTCTATCACTTTAACCGATAAGTAACTGGTGGGGGCATGTAGGCTGCCAAAGGAGCAATCGATAACATTGACTTTAATCGAATATCACGAGCGTACCTCTTATGTCTTACATAATCTTGTCTGTGATAACAGCTAAGAATTTCCCATGCACTGACTCGTTGTTATCAATTGCACCAGGAAAATGACCTCGAAATCGAAGTTTTAATGAAGGTGACATCGAGCCCAGGAGTCAATGGCATCGTGAATGTTGTTTGCCAGCCAATTTTGACGACATTTTTGTCAACCGTTCCTAATTAGATAATGTCATAATTGTCTGGCATTCACAAGAAACAATGTAATAATTTGGCATGTTATAACTTAGCATAACTTGGTCACGTTTGCACTGATTATCACAGACATTGTATGCTTTGGCAACTCTGTTAACGCCTGCTACAATTTACATAGATATGCAAGAATAACAATTGGATATAAATATACAATTAAGATGGTACAGGTATGTGCTGTCGCAAATTCTCTTGTGTTTGGTCATTGTGTTAGCAAATAGATTAAGTAGTAATTATTTATCGACGTTTCCCGAGTTTATGACGTCCCTTTTGGCAATTCCTGCATTCATCAGGGTTCCCTCAGCCTTAGTAACAAAAAATCCCCTGACTTTCCCACGTTTCCCAAGTTAAAATTTTTATTTTCCCCTGATCTTTAGCTTTCCCAAGTACCAATATGTAGTAAAAAAACCTGCATAATGTATTTAATCAATGTGACAATTGACTGCGACAATAATTATTTAATTTGTATAATAACGAAATTCACACTACATCAAAGTACAATGAATTAATTTACTTTTTTTCGTTTGGCTTTTAATTGGGTATTCAATTGGGTATTGGGTATTGTTATGATGAAGCCAAATTGGGTATAAATATGTCACATTGAGCTTTTTATTTATTGTGCAAATGGTAACTGCACCAAAAATCACGGATCACCAAAAATCACCATAATCGATATTCGAAATACCGCCTGGATTAAAATTATAAGTTAGGAAATTCCCTGACTTTTTGATTTTTTTTTAAAACTACCCTGACTTTCCCTGGTTCTGTGCATGGGAACCTTGACACGCAGAATGTGCAATGGGAACTCCACTCGACTTGTGGTTTGAAGTTTCACATTGCTTATTTTGCTACTTAGCAAAACACCTTGCCGAACGTTTTGGGAACAACTTTCACAAATGCATTTCTTCCAATGTGCTTAAAAGCACACAGACCAGGTCCAACTGTCTATAAACTCACCTTCAGGGCACTTGATGATGGGACAGCACTGGCCAGCGACCCTCTCCACAGAGCACTCGCTTCCGATTGGCTTGCTGAAAGGGCATGTCTTCAGGTAGCACATTAGCATGCTATTGGCGCAGGTGCAGTTGAGGCAGGGCTCATTGGTCCGAATTTGCTCGCCATCTTTGTACAGGTCCAACATATAATAGCATCCTCCTTCCACTGGAATAAATAAACAATTGTTGTTACTTAACTGTAACTTAATTATTGCTATAATTTGTTTAAAGATCAAACCAACAGGTGATCCTTACCTTCGTACGCGCTTTCTTCCACTGTTACTGGAGCTGTAAAAGAAAATAAGGATATGAGAAAAAGCATCAGAAAGGGTTGCAATCTTAGATCTCGAAGATGCCTGTAAATCATAACGTGATTAAATTGTTCATGAAATCTTTTCTGACTTTGGAAATTTTTCCTGTAGCCACTCATTCTCTGTAGCTACCGTTTCAGTTGTTTTTGTGAATTCAGTTGTTTTTGTGTTTTTATCTTTCCAATAACTTTCCAACCCTTCGCAGGCTCCCAATTCCAAATCTTTCAGAAACATGCGTGTCTTTCAATTACTTTGAAATATGCAAAATTTATTAACGTCTTAATTTGGTGGAATGACTGGGAATGCCACGCAATGTCGTTCAAGTTCACCGACTAGACGCAGGTGGCGTCGCGCAGCGGCAGTAAATAACCACTGCGAAACAATTGTAATTATTTCGCGGATTTTACGAAAATTAAAAGCTCGATAATTAACACGTGGGCGTGAAAATATGTCCGATTCAAGGTGGAGGCCAGGGAAAAAAGTTGTCTAACGACCGTCGCCTGCCAACGTTTCTATTATAAGGCAGACAATTTATGCTCGTGTTAAGGTTCGTTGCTCATGCACTTATGTGGGGTTGGAAATGTCATTTTTTCCTACAGTAAATAAAAATGAGCAACTCTTGCCAGTGAGGCCCATCAGTTCCGGTGAAAAAATTGGGAATTCCTGCACCACGGAGTTGAATGATCTCAGACTCAGTTTGGGTTTCGTAGAGAAAGTGGTCTCTGGCAGAAAGTACCGCATGGGGGCGTCACCTGTGATGAATAGTGCATGGTTTTTTGGACTACTGATGTCAGTATATAAAAATCAGTATGGATACTGACATCACTATGATGATGATATTACTATGGTTTGTAATAACTTATCTCTATTGCTATGGATAGTAGTATCACTATTACTTTGGATAGTAGTATCACTATTACTTTGGATAGTAGTATCACTATTACTTTGGATAGTAGTATCACTAGTACTTTGGATAGTAGTATCACTATTACTACACATCGTAATATCAATATTATTGCCTGTACATGCAAGTAGTGTATTACAAGATACATGCTGACATTTAATATCAGTACTGATAGTATATAGTGATGGATACTTATGTCACTACAGTCCATAATGTGTTAATACTGTACACTAATCCAGTGTTAAGTAGTGATATATAATGGTATCACTAAAGTATCACTAGTCTCCAGTAGTGTTAGTAATAGCATAGTGATATCAGCTGTTGCAACTGAAAAGGTGAATAGTGATTTTAAATGTTTACAGTCAAATTTAATTGCAGTTTTTTATGTTATAAACCTCACCATACAGAGTTGCCATTTAACTATACATGCGCAATAATTTCACGAACTTTGTGCAAATGTACTGGTCACACTAACTCTCGCCAGTATATCTCGTACTGATATCAGTAAGATTTATACTTTTATACTAATATCACCATAAAATAGTAAATATGTACTGATATCACTATGAATTATATACTGATCCATACTAATCTTTCCACCATGAAGGGCACCACCATGGCAATAAAACTAACTGATCAACGTCTCGCAGAGCAAAAAATGACCACTGGTCAGTCAACTAGCTCATCGAACGTTACAAACGTTAGCAACATATAAATTACAATGGTCGACAGGGCATGGAGATCTGGTTTGTAATTGTAGCTTGGCCCGAAAGTGGCTCGCAATTCCAGACCCATAATGCTTGCTTGACCCTCCCCTGTTGCCAGGCCATTCTATGCTAAGTTCTGGCGTGACCCCCTCGTGGCGTCGCACTCCCTACCCCGATTTTTTTTATCCTAAAAAAGGTAAATTCTTACGTGTTCTAAGAATGGAGGGGCTATTTTAAGCCCCCTACCCATAAAATTACCTCTCAACCAGCAAAAAAAAATAGTTAATTCTAGGTTTTCAGCACGAAAACACCAAAAAAAAAACTTACGGTACAGATCCCCACTTGCTACCATTCTGCAATGACCCCGGCGTTTTAACCCCTGGCCTCTCTTCAGAAACTTTTTATAACTTCATCATCATCATCTTAATGATTCCACCTTTTTTCAAGAAAACCTGTTTCATTTTCAGGGCTAGCCAGGCTCACGTGCAGAACGAAAGTGGCTGTGGCGCCGTGCTGCCCACTTGTCAAAGCATGCAGTTTCTACCTGGCTAAAATGCAGCTAATGTAATTAACGATGTAATTAACAACGCGAAACAGTGTCTACCATGGTAAAAAAGCTAGAAAATCCAGTTAATATACAACTAGCGGGGGTTCCTTCGAAAATTCGAAAAGAACGTGCTGCACGTTTGCGATTGGGAATTTCGCGCTCCTAGGGAATGCCAATTGTTCAGGAAAAGTGGATTTGTGCAGTTTAGTTCTGGAACGCAAGATCACGAACTTGGCGAGCTTCTTAAACCAAAACTTCTGTAAATTCAGGCGGTTTATGGATAAATTTTGGTAAAGCTTATGAAGCAGTCCAACTAGTCAGGCTCATGTGTAGAACGAAAGGGGGCGTGGCGCCGTGCTGCCCGATTGTCACAGCAAACAGTTTCTTAGTTTCCTACATGTCTAAAATGTAGCTATGTAATTAACAATGTGAAACAGGGTCTACCATGGTAAAAGAAAGATAGAAAATTCAGTTCATACAAAACAAGCGGGGGTTCGTTCGGAAATTCGAAAAGAACGTGCTGCACGTTTGCAATGGGGAATTTTAATTGTTTAGGAATGGTGCATTTGCGCAGTTTAGTTCTGGAACGAAAACTTCAGAAACTTCAGGCTGTTTGAGGACAAATTTCAGGAAAGCTTAACAATGCCCGAACCTAACTAAACCTAAAAGACTGCAATGGCTTTTCAGCACTCATGGTTCAGATCACTGCTCCCAGCTCGCAGCAATTGCTTCATTCAGCCCACAAAAAATGTTCAGGACTTTTAAGACCATCGTCAAACACGTTTTCTGAAGTTGCTCAGTATGGCTGCTGGCGTCACCTGACGACAGAAGCCACCATTTAGGTTGGCGCCGCTTCACCATCCCCCAGTCCATGGGGCTACAACCTGAAATTCCCACACAAAAACCCGAAGAAAAAACCCTTCAACTTTCTCGGCTAATTCACGCAAGGCGCCCGGGGGGGTCAACACCCGCCCTGACCCCCCGATTAATTGGGAATCGTCCGGAACAATCCATTGTTCCTTAATGGTCACCCACGTCCGGCATGGCTGGAATTCTCTCAGCCACTTTCTCAAACGCTTTTTTTATTGATAAAAAAGGTCCGCAGGAAATAACCCGTATTATTATTATTATTATTATTATTATTGTTATTATACATTAGGCCCGTGTTAATCGGATTCAAAAAGTCAAAAGTGAAAATGCAGAGGAAAAAAAACCGCCTTCGATAAGCGGCGATCCACCGCTGCCATAAAACCGGGCCGTTGTCCGAGTAATAACACCTTTGCTAGGCCTGACGCTTATAATAAAATTAAGGAGAGAAAAAACTGGCTAAAAATGGCAATGTTTCGCTAAGTATAGGGGGTGTGAGCGTAGGAACGAGCGGAATTATAGAGCCGCCATCAACGATAATGTCTTCGTGACGAAATTCTGCATTTCAATAGCAACGCTTATGAAAATGGCTAAAAAATCAACAATTGAAATTTCCGGTCATGCAAAGCATATGATGGAATTTGCGTGGAGAAGCACGCCTCAACCCATACAAAGTATCAAAGGTGCATGCCTCGATTATGTACACATATACATGTACATGCATAACAATTTAGTAATGAATCAACCCATCTCCTGAATCAATGGGCATTGCAAATTTCATTCATAGCCGCAGAACCCATAGCTGGGCATCACTAAATTGTATATGAAAAATGTTAAAAATATCAGTTAAACTTTCGGTATTTGAACTACGGTGTAACTTCGATTATCCGCCAGTGTGGCGGATGTTCGAATAGACGGATAACGGGGTACACTTTTTTTTCAAAAAACGTTCTCAGCTACTGTTCTTTAAGAACTTTCTGCGTGTTCAGACAGTTGATACCTGCTCTGTACACGAGTGCAAAACATATTCTTTTAATTTTGTGTGTAAAAATAATGTTTTCCTTTCAACAAATAGTTTTTGGTGGGTTTTTTGAGTCTTGGCATGCTGAAGGATGACAATTATTGTTAAACGAGTGCCGGATAACCGAAGTTTAAATGATCCAATCCTGATTATGCACTTGAAATACCACTATTGAGTAAGCTTGCAATGCACATGTATAGTACGTATCAAGTAAAGAGTTCAATAATTTCACTCTGCCCTCTTTCGGCGTTATAGAGTCGATTTACTACGTGTCTAGTTCTGCATATGATAAAAGTACCTCTATAAATTGGCTAGGATTCTTCATATTATGATACAAAGACGTATTAAGTTGAATTATTGATTGTTTTAAGTACCAAACTCACCATCATTAAAAAAAACATACCTAGAAAATGACATGTATGATAGTTGCTATAAAATACACAAATTAGGCGCAAAATTCCAAAATCGCAAAGGCAAAAATTCCAATTTGGGCACGTGCAAACTTGCGCACATGCTACCATAGCTGCCCAAGTAGGCGTATTAATACATTCCTATATTAAACACTGAAACAAGTGATCAGGTTCATTAACGTCCACTAGAGGGCAGAGTGAAATTGAGCACTCTTAACCTGATACGTAATATACGGTATGTATCAAACATGGCATGAGTCACAGAGATCAACATCAACCACTTCAATTCGTCAATCGCATTTGGGGGCCCGTTCCAAAACCTGTTCGGCATCGCTTCCTATCGGGTTATGTACAACACGTCCGATTAGTGTCACAACACATGTCAGTGCATCTAAAGCACTTGCCATTCCATTCGACAGTAATTGGCAGTGGCATGAATGAGGAAAAAATTAATTCCTCGACAAAAAACAAAATCGAGAAATCTGTAGGTACATATGTAAGCTTCGGGCATTTCATTTAGCTTTTACTCGGACATTTCCGTGGTGTGGGGTAACGCAATAATTGACAAGCACTGCAAGCATTGATTTCCCATTTTCCCAAAAACCCGCAAAACCCTGTGGACCCAACATTTCTTTTTCCGGATTAACAAAAAATCACTACCAGTTCGTCTCAAGCCATTTCCGACAATTCATTTTTTCCGCATGGTCACGGGTACAGCTGACTTCCGGTCTGCCGGGGGGCGCTGCGAGCAGGCTATTTCGGGTCCTAATTAGGGTAATACGTATTGCTGACAAGTGCAACGCCCAGGTAGCAACTTGGCAACATTAGCAAGTCAACTTTTTCCCACCCAAACAACGACATCGAAATAAAACAGCGCTATTTTAAGGAGGTTTCTCTCTCGGCATGCTAGGCACGTTCCTGTTCTTACTTCCAGGTAGGTGCAAAAAAGGTGGGTGTGGGGGATGTTGACACCGTTTAACCCCTTCCCCAAACATGTCTGCTTGGGCCTCACCTCTGACCCCTATGGTCACCAGATGGGAACGGGAAATCACTTACCCCTCCCAGTTTTCACAGTCAAGAGCGAATTTTCGTGGACAACACTCCCTCGATGTCTGTGGCCTGTCTCGCACATTTGTATTTTATTCAAAACTTCCTATTGACTTAGCGTCTTTCGTCTCCTTCTGTTTTCAACTTTTTCTAACTCGTGTTTAAGCGACTTCCCGATGCCCTGGAGTGCTGGAATTTGGCACACAGCTTAATTTAGTGGAACATTTAATCGTATTAAAAATGCATGGAGCAATGTCGTTGTCGTCTTGCGTTATCAAGAACTTTAAACTTGTAAAAAATACATTCGAAAGCGTGGGGCCCCAAAATGCAATTCGTTTCAACAATTTTAAACGTAGAAAACATGGTTACTAGAAAAGAACAAACACATTCTGTCTAGTGATAAATTGATTTTCTCAAAAAAAACATGTAATAAAAGATTTTATTTTATTTTCTGAAGAAAATTGTGGAATGTTTATCGCATTGTACGGCCAAAACCAAAAAATCATGAAAATAAAATGCAATAAAATGACTCCGAGAACCGTGTTCGAAGATTTACGAACACTTCAGAACATTTATGTAACGCTTGCTTTCCCAAATTACACGACTTTAGGTTTTAAAACTGCGAATATTTGGGGATGAAAAACGTGTGTTTTATCCGAATAAAGCGCAGCGAGGGGTATTAATTTGTCAAGGAGAGTTTCGACCTTGCTGGTGGTCCATACAGCTCCCTAAATTACTATTTTATAGGTTTCTTCCGTCAGGTGTTACAGAAAATAAAGGAAAATGTGGATAAGGGTTATACTCGAGATGTTGAAGCATCTCTCCATTTTTGCAAAAAAGTAACTAATCATGTTGGACAGGTTTCACAGAAAGGTCCAAAGTACTATCAAAACAAATGCATCCGTTTTGAAAATAATAATACAGTGGAGTCTGTCACTCTGCTTAAAGTGATCACATTGGGCCTAGACTATTTTGATAATAATGGCCGAATGATCCTAATAGCTAAAAAGGCGATCTTTATTTAATTAAATTTGTTTTTACTTTAATTTAAATTAAAATTAAATTTAATTTAATTTAAATTAAGTTGTTACTTTAATTTAACTTTAGTAAGCTATTTACCGATAAAAAAGCACTCATATTGGTTTGTAGACAAATTTTCTGTATAAATTCTTTAATGAAATTGTTATAGTAATATATTTATTGTATTTGGAAATCGATTTATGCTGTCCCCGTAGTCAAACTTATTAATACTGTACTTTGTCATCTCATTACATTTTGGTGGTTTCTGAACTAAGATGCATGTTTCATAATGGTCAACATCAAAATCATTTTCATCAGACAGCTTTCACCCACCTAAAGCCTGGGCAACTGTCAGATTTAGTCATTGGGGCTGCTATTGGAATATTTTCGTCAATGAATATCGAAAATTTGGAAGACATCATTTAGACATTTTCTTCCAAAACTGCTCATTCCTCGTGTTTTACGAATCCTCCATGAGGGAAAATGATCACAATAAGCGATGATTTTACTGCCTATTTAAATACCAGCGTTAGGGATTCCATGATGTTGATAACAATAAACGAATGATAACATTATCCGCGACCACATGAAGCGGAGTCCACTGCATTAGCGAAACAAAGACACCCATTTCGCAAATAACAATAATAGTAATAACAATTAGTGAGTAAACAGCAGAAATTCCTGGAATTTGCCTCCAAAAGTGTAGTCAGGACATTAGGCTTTTTAGTCTTTGGGATAACGGAAGCAGCTAGTGTCTAGTGGGCAAGGGTTTTCCTTATGGGAAGCTGTGCATTAGCTTTCCTCAATGGCGGGGTCATCCGGGGAGTTTCCCCATTTGCATTCCTCATCGGGGGAACCCCCTGAAGAGCCGAAACAACGCGGAAGGACACCGTGACCCAGACCTCACCACTTTCGTGCCGTTTGGAGGACAACTTCCGGCCCAGTGGGATTCCCTGACCCACAATCGGAACTCGACGTTGTCCTCCTTTCGGACGCTGCAACAAGACCGACTTCTGACAACCCGTTAAAACTGAACTGTCAATAAAAACGATTTTTTAAATGGACGTTATCTTAATCGACAATTTAACAACTACGAGATAGTGAGCGTATTTTTGAAACAATGACAGAATTCGTGACGGAAGTGCAGACTTGATTAAAGGACTGAAATCGTGCCTCGTTTCAAGTTGTTCAAAATGAACTCAAAAATAAAATGAAAATGCATGCCTAAAGGAATATTGCGACTACGAATTGGGGATATTAATCCATCATCTTGCACCTATGTAAAACATAGGGTTAGAAAAATGCAAAAAAAAATCGCAGTTGAGAATTTTAAATCGAAATTTACCTGTTATATTTTTTTCCAAGAAGAAAGTCATTTGTGTTCTTGGTAACTTTTTCAACATAAAATTAACAATTTTAAAAGCAAATTTATTTTTTTCAAGAAAGCAATGCATTTGTGTTTTGGTTATTTTTTAAAATGCAAAATTGAGAATTTTGAAAGAAATTTTGCTTAAATCGAAAAAAAAAACATTTTTGGTCAATGATTATGCCATCATTTTTGTGGCAACAGGGGGATGTCCAATAATGACAGATGTATATATTATATATTTGAACGTCACCTTAAGCGTAATTTCAGCAAAAGATTGACGTTGAATTGGTCGAACTACTGTATAGTCCCTAAGGCTGCCTTGCTCCCACATAACCACTACGAGAAAGTGGCTTCTCCTAACAGCTCGTAGGCTAGCAGTGATTGCCTGCTGTTGGGGCAGCCAAATTAAGAAATTACACTTTTAGGTTATTTTAGGATAAATACAGAAACGCACAACAAAGCTAAAAAACAAATAGGATAAATTCCGACAGCTAGCTAGAACAGGTGTCATTCTTGCCTCCTAGACAAATAGGAACGAAATATACGTACTTTGTACACGTTAGGGCACACTCATGACTGAAATTATTTTTTCGAGGCAAAAATCGTGCAGGGACTATTCTGCAGTGTACATGTTTATCATTGGAATTTACCGATATAAGTTTCTCGACAAAGAAATCGTGAAATTACCTTTTCAGGTTAGTTTAGGATAGGTTAGAATAAACATAAAAATACAAAACCACACTAAAAAAGGATAAATTATGATCGCTAGAACATGTGTCAATCTTGCTTACTAGACAAGTAGGGTCGAAATTATGCGTATTGTGTGCGCATTTGGAGATTGGACTATTCTGTTGTGTGTCCTTGGAATTTACAGAAATATTTTTGTTCGTGAAATTTCGCAGAACTATCCGAACAACTTACAACTTAGCACATCAGGTCCGAAAATTCTATTCAGTATAGTGGAATGAATCATCCTCCACAGAGGTTTGTTTTTACTATTGCAGCCCTCTTGCTGACCTCTTCTAGAAAACGTCAGTCTTTGCAGTTGCACTTCCTAGTTGCCATGAGCAAACGGGAAGCGAATGAAAACCGAAAGTGGTCAAGAAACGAAAACTGGCATCTTGAGCTTCTCTCCTCATCGAGTATTTAACGAATTCAAGCATTGAAAAAGCGGAGGCACCCCCAGAGGCGTTGCGCCTTCGGGGTCACGTTCCCCAGGGCCTCCCCCGACGTTAATTAAACGAGCGTTTATGCAGCGCTGGCGATAATAAAACGCTTTCCCAAACTGACCATTGTTGTTGTTTACGTTGTTTACGACGCCATTTGCATTCGACGTTTCGGGCTTTTGGAGGCGCATAAAAATCATTCCGAAATTAGCGCGATTAAGCGGCGGCCGCTGGAATATTCATCATGGGAAACGGTACCCGGAAGTGGCTGACCGCTGCTCGGACATTTCCGGGAAGACGGGGGCGGGCCGCCCCGAGATTTGCAGATTCGCAGCTTCCCAAACCATGCACGACCATTGAATAAACAGCGAGAAATTTAAATGTTTAAAGAGTTAGGAAAAACCAGTGACAGGAAAATTTCATCAGCATTCCTGAGGCTGTCGTGGAAGTCATGGATGGCCGACTGTTCAACCGATAACCACCTGTTAACGTTCAATTCAATTCAACTCAGTACCCTAACATCGGAAAGTGAATACCACGAGGCAGGGGGGTGTAATCCGTCAACCCAATTTAATCGGCAATTACAACAACATGTCTGATGGCATGCACGTTATCGTCACTCATCAGAAAGCCATGGAAAACGTCCTGAAACTCACGTCAGAGTTACAGATCGCTTTGTTTTTCTCCGAGAAATCAAGACCACCAAGAGGACAAAATGCATCTGCCGTGTTCTCCAAGCCCCTGCGTAATCAATGGACATCATCGCAAACCCATAAGTCCCGATTTGAACTAATCGAACTTGTTTCTGCAATTTTCCAAACGGCCAAATCTCGTGGTAAATCAATGCAAACAATGCATGTAAATTCCAAATCCTCCAAATTCGCCGTGATTCCAGATCTTTGAGAAACTGGCAAAATAGCCATGCTTCGCAATACTCCTCCAAAACCTGAGAGTATCAATTAACATGCAGAAAGCATTGAAAGACGCGTTCCAAATTGAGAATTTCTCGAATCATTAAATCTTGGAACAATTTTTAGAAAACCCTGAAATATTCTCCACAAATACCCGGAGAATCTCCAGAAAGCATCGAAAACCACGTTTCAAATTCCACAACAGAATCTTCGCCAAGAATATCTGGAAATCCAAATTCCCTGATATCCAAAGCAGCAATGAGAATCGCCTGACATCTATCGCATCGATGAGGCTATCTTGACATCTAACATCTGAATTGAGGATTTCTCGAAACATGCTAAAATCTTGGAAGATTGTTCATGCAACCCTGAAAAATTCTATCCAAAACCCCAGAGAATATCCAGAAAGCATCGATAAACCACGTTCTAAATTTCGTAGCAGAATCTTCGCCAAGAATCTCTGAAAAACCAAATTCCGTGACATCTTCAGCGAGATTAGCAAACCACCATGTAGGATCTTTCAAGACCTCTGGAAATCTTCGGGGATCGTTGTCCATCCCTGGCATGCTTGGCGAGCTAGGCGCCGCCAATTAAGTGTCATTGAAATGCAATCGGCCGGAAAAAAAAGCGGCGAAAACGAAAAAGTGGGCTTTGAAAAAGCTGAAAAGTGTTTGCTCACAAAAGCCAGCTCTGGCTATGGCAACAACAAGTCGTTGGGGTGAATGGCTGGCGAATGGCTGCGAAAAAGTAACGCCCCCGACCGCCAAAAAAAAGCGCGATGGCCGCTAGGTGCGCGAATGGCTTTTCTTCTCCCCCAAGCGGAAAGGTATGCGATAATTGGCCTTTTTCTGCCAGCGCCACAACCAGTTGAGAGGCAAAACAAAAGAAGAAAAACGAGCGCCAGGAATTCGAAGATGGCGAAAGTGATGAAAAAAAGGGTTACAGAATGTGTCTCTTGTGATGCTGAGGTCCAATGGCCTCCCAAGTGGCTCTCGTCTGCCACTTGGGGGCGACAGCAGCGCCCCCAGCGGTCAACGCGAGAAACAGACTACTGGGAAAAGCAACTTCTTCTTTCAATAACACTACTGTATTTTTGAATTTTTCCTGCCTCACCTTCTCTAAATGCACCCAGCTACATGCATAATCACTTCATCTATGCATTTTTGACCCCCGAATGCATGCAATGCTGTTTTAATTTTACATGTCCCCATTCGCTGTTCCCCACCCTCTATAGTGTTTTTTTCTCCGTAAACATACGTTTTTCTTAAAATTCTTAAAAGCGAAACCGTTTCTGAGAGTTTCAATAACGGGCTTCACTAGCTGCAATGTCATCACCAAGCTTTTTCGGTGCTATTTCTATAGTACGTATCACGTTAACAGTGATAAATTTCACCCTGCCCTCTGGTGGAAGTTTTTAACCTCATCACTTGTGTTAATGAAAATTTGGAAAGCATGCTAGCACGTCCCCGATTTGGAATTTTGGCACTTTCGAATTTGAATTTTGAGAATTTCGCTTTTCTTATCGCAAGAATTTTCTAGGTAAGTTTTTAAATAACTAAGAATGTATAACTTAAAGCACTCAATAGTTACATTTAATAAGACTACAGCATTTCAAAGTGTGAAGAATCCAGGCCAATTTTTTGTATATTCATATTCTTATGCAGCAGTAGACAAGTAGTAAATCGGCTCTGTAATACCGATAGAGGGCAGAGTGAAATTGAGCACTCTTAAGCTGAGATAGATGTACTATAGCTGTCGAGATGTAGACACGCTAAATTGCGTTTGAAAAACGTCGAAAATGCAATTTTTTGCGAAAATTCATTTTAAACTAATCGTTTTTTGAACTGTCACTGTAACAACCACACTGTACCTGCTGATGCTCGCTTAATACTGAGGTCATACCATGGAAAATGCAGTTTTAAAAGCTAGCTAATGACGCGAGATCCGCGATGACGTGTGCTGTGTGCTTCCCACTCAGTAATGGAAAACGAATATTTACCGTGCTCCACGAACGCGGTAAAGTTTTCTACAGTGCTGCCAGTACGTGCTGCCACAATTCACTGCGGAAACCGTCGTAGCAGTCTATTCACCTTATTACATACAGCGATAATCTACCAGGTTTTATTAATTATCGCCTTTTTCGTTGGTATGTCTTCAGATATACCATCGTTATCATTTTACACCATCTTGAAAAAAAGCAACTGAGATTTTCGCAATATAGAACGCCTGAAAGGAACACGTTATACAGTTGCCATGGTTACCACGTTCGCCACCTCCTCACGCAGCAGCACGTGATTACACCACGAGACGAAGAAACATGCAAACTGTTGGAAACCTCAAATTTTCATTTTTCGATTTTCACTTTCAAGTTGAAGCAAAGTCTGTCGTGGCCAACAGTGACCTCCACGGGCGATGTTATCACCGGAAACCTTCCCAGGCCAGCGGCGCACGCGCTGTGACCCCTCCTCGTAATTACAGGCGTCCCCACATGGCGTCGACCCCTGCAAAAAGGCTCGAAAGCGCCAGGGGTGCGAGCGCCATCCAGCACTTCCTCCGACCCCTAACTGGAGCGCTGTTGGCATCCCTTATCGCAACGCTTAACGCCTTCTTAAGATGCTGCAAAACCCCAAAATAGCCGAAGCAGGTGAGAACGATCTTGCACCTCGGCCTTGCCGGGAAAACCGCCTTCGGAAAGGCCAGGGGGACACTGGAGCATCGCATTAAAACGAGTGGCAAAAAATCAAGAAAGCCAAAAACAAAACGAACCAAGCAGAAATGCAAAATAGATCCATTCTGTATGCCAACGAAGGGAAAGTTAGAGGTTTTGGAAATTTTGACAATTTTTTTTTGGAAAACTGAAGTGGTAACTCACCGGACGTGACGATTGCAGGATCCAGAAGAAGAACGTAGAGCAGGCTCAAGAGCGGCGCGTAGCGGCGGAATTTTTCCCTGGATCTCATGGTGTGTGTGGTGCTGTTCTGCGAAAAACAAAGGAAAATTTGTTATGATTTTGAAAGGTAATTGGAGGGAAGGAATTTGAAATGTAAATATCTGAAAATTTCATCCCACGAACGGAATATGCTAGTAATATTAAATTTGGGGAAAATAAGTTGGAGTATATTATTTTAAATGCTGGTCATGTTGAGTCTGGAGAACATGAGAATTTGTAAGCTATGACAAATGCACGACAAGTTCACATGAGAAAATGTAGTAATTGGAATACATTTTTTTGTTTTAGTCACTGAATCTTCCTATATCAAAATAATCTCTCGCCAAAAAACTAAATAAATAAAATAAAAATAAGAATTTTTACAGATACTTCTTAGTTTATGCTCGAGATTAGTTATGGAAGTTGGCCGACATTAGTCGGTTTTGAAAAATTAAGCTAATAAATCTTTGCCCTGTTTCCAACTAACACAAAAACGTTCCAAAATTATCTTTATTCAGAGTCCTGTTATTATTGTTATCCGCAAATTTATCCATTCGAAAAGATGAAATTTCTCGTTTACTAACGCAAATTAATATTTTTTTTTCAAATTTGTCAATAAATAATTTTTCAATAAAAATAAATATCGAAGAAAAAGATGAGTTAATGTATCGTTCATAAAATTTAATTCCAGTTATAAAAGTATAATAGTGAGAGTAAACTTGGTCAATTTACGAAGAATAGTAGCAAAATGACGAGAACAACTTTCCAGAACGAAAAAATAAGGGAATTAAAAAAAATTATAATAAAATGAATTTGCCAAATTCCTATTCACACTGCTTATTACTCTAACCAAAAGGGAAAAACCGAGGCCCTAAAGGAATCACAACCAAATTTCCAAAATATTCGCTACAAACATATTTTAAAGAAATTAAAAAACGAGTGAAAATTACGAAAATGTGCATTGGAACGAACAAAAATCGCCAATCAGGCAACGAGCAAATTTCAGAAAAATTTTCCAAAAACTGCCAAATTCATCCACCAAAAAATCATTTGCCAAAAAATTAAAAACGATTGCAAATTACGAAAATGTGCCATTGAGCAAAAAAAATAGTCATCCAAGCAAAGAGAAAATTTTACAACAATTCTCCACAAACTGCCAAATTCACCAAAAAACCAAAATTCGTATTCACCTTGTCGCTTGGCCCAGAAGTTCCACCCATTGAATCCAAAAAAAGTCAAAAATCCGCAATTTGACTCGCACATAAAATTCCCGCACGGCCGAAATTTCGTCGAATTCTCCAATGGCGAAATTTGGCGACCAACCGGCGTCGCCCCACCGAAGCAAAGTGACCGAGAAACTTGCTTCAAGTTCAAGATCGGACGACTGAACTTGAAACCAGTTGGGCGACGCAATAAAGATGCACCAACATTGCGCAAAAAAATTGATAAATAAAAATATGAAGAAACGGGGACGAAAACCGACCAATGGCGTCGACGGGTGGCGCCACCTAGCGACCGAAGGCGCCGCTGGGCTACTGAGCCGTGGGTGAAGACGTGGGGGTGGCGAGAAAGTGAAACTGATTGGCTGGGAAGAAAGTTACTGACCAATGGCGCGCCGCCGCCGCGGGCACGCCCCCTAGCGGTCATCAGCCGGGAAAATGTTTGGCCATGGGCAGGGGGTGAGGGGTGACAAGGCCGGTGTGGGTGCCTTGAAAGTTTTGGAAAGTTTCAGAAAAAGTTTCGAAAATTTCGATGGAAAATTTCGTGTTTGGAGCTTCCGGTCTCTTAAAATTATATAGTGGAAACCAGAGGTCGGAATCTGATATCATTGGCAAAAAATTCTGATGAATTCCGGTTCGAATTCGCGAAATTTCCAGACGTTTCCTGACAGGGTTCCCACTCAAATTCTGAAGTCGATTTCCCTGACTTTTCCAAAAAAAAGAATTAGGAAAATGATGGATTTTATCCCAATTTTTGTGTTAGATGCTGACTAATCAATTGGCTGATGCAAACTATCTCAAATTTCCCTGACATTTACACGAATTTGCACGAATTCCCTGATATTCCCTGCCTGACAACTTTTCAGTCATTTTGCTGACAGTTTACATGACATTTTTCAAAAAATATTAAAATGATGCATTTTATCCCACATTTTTATAAAAGATGATGACTAATCAATTGGCTGATCACAAATCACATGTTCACATGTTAATGAATTTCATGTTGATCACACGTTGATGAATTTGCACACATTTCCAGACACTTTTTAATTTCCCTGACATTTTCTTATTTTTCCTGAATTTCCAGAAAGTGGGAACCCTGCCTGAGAACTTGCAAAACTTTCACCTCGTTCCATGCAGCAGCTTCTGCATTTTGAAAAGGTTTGAGATGGCCAAGAAACTGCACACAGCCATGAATCATAAACAGTTTCGTTGAAAACCTCAAAAACGTACAATTTTTCGAGCAAGCTAAGCAACTTCCAAAACTAAAAAGCCATTAAATGCAAAGTGAGGAGGAAGTGAATAAGTAAGCGCTACATCGGGCGTGAAATCAGCGAAAATTTAGGCAATTACGGTGGAAAAAATGACCACTAAAGAGCCAGTGGGCGGGCGGAACAGGAAGACAAAAACCAAGATTTTCGGAGAATTTCTCCTCAACCCACAGCAGATTCCCACATGAATATCTCTTATTTTAAACATAAGTTTTCTCATTGTAAGATGTGATTTTGGAAATTTCGCAAAAAATTAATTTCATTACCTGAAATGTTGTATTTGGAAACACTTATATTGGAATAAATCAACTTAGTTTCTTAATATCGAAGAGTTTTTAGAATACAACAATTTCAATGAAATGGGAATTTGTCCATAACATGCAGAGATAAAAAACAATAGAAAAAATCTGACTATTGATGAAAAATATTCTTAAGTTATAAATTGCGTGGAAAACTTTGTAGAAAAGCCAAATGCTAATGCTTTGATCCAAAAAGTTCATAAGTTTCCGAAAACTTGTGCTAATGAGAACATCCAATTAAAGATGCCACAGAATCTTTGTTGATTCTGCGCAATTCTGCGAAAATAAAATGCAAATTTGGTGATATTTTGCATAATAATCATGAAATTGGCAAATCTGACCAAGAAATTCGATCAGAAATTTTATTCGAAAATTTAGAAAATGAGTACAACAGTAGGTAAATTCTATTTAATTTAATTCGATCAAAATTCCGCAGAAATGACTTAAAAATTTAAAAAAATGAGTACAAAGTTATTTCATTTAATTTAAGTTTTTTTTTTTTGGAAAACGTTTCCAGAATTTTACTTGGAAATTTTGCAAATGAGTGCATACGTATGTTAATTTAAATTTCAATTAATTTGATCAAATTCCGCAGAAATTTTACTTGAATATTTAGAAAATGAGCACATAAATTTCTCTTTAATTTAATTTATTTATTTTTTTTTTTGAAAAACATTTCCAGAATTTTTATAAAAACCTCATGCATGAATCTTGAGCACACATACAAAACTACTAGTGAATATCGTGGCAATGAAGTCAGGTCAGGTCAAAAGTATTTTCCATATGCTATCCTTTCTTTTTTGAATATTTTTCAAGCAAATCTTGGCCAGAAGTCCACCTGCTGGAGGAGCAATTTTGGTGAAATCTGGCAGCCAAGACGTTTTTGTTCGGCAAGCGAGCAAGAAGAGGGGTCGCCAAACACAATAAACGTATTCGGGAAGCTTTTCAGTAAAAAACCAGCAGGATCCCCAAATTGTCTATTTAATTCGTTAGGAAGAAGAGTCCCACTCCCTCGGCCACCATGGAAATTTGAGCATTTTTTTGGCGCAACCAAATTGCATTTTTGTATAATGCTGGCATGGCGAAAATACAATGGCTTTTGTGGCGAAAAAAGTCAGGAATTAACTATGGTCTCCCCATTGAGAAATTATCCGAAAAAAAATCTCAGGAAATTCCATTTTCGACGCAGGATCATCTATTTATTGTGTGGAGGAAAAAATAAGAAAATTTAGGCGAAACGACTTTTTTTGGATTTTACACTTTCTACATCTTCGAAAGAGAAACCGTTCCACACAAACACTCGAATACTTAATTTTAAAAAATAGTGCAACACGCATATTTTTAAAAAAATGAAATGCAAAGTGGAGTAATCTTTTAAAACACTTAACATTAGAAAAATATTCAGGAAATTCATAAGCTTTGGAGAAATCCTAAACTAATCCAAATTCCGTGCAATTTCAAAACGTAAAAACAGTTTGTGAACCGAATGCCTATTAGTACACGGAGGACAAAGACGATCATCAGAAGCATAAAAAATTATGAAAACTTCACGAGAAGTTTCCAAAAAGGCAACAATGGTGAAAAACTTAGCTGAAAGCTACCAGAGGAAACTGTTCCCATAAACAACTTGAAAAAATGTAAGTATTTCATAATTTATAGTATACAAAAATAATTTTCAAAAAATAAACCACTAATCGTGAAAGTATCAAATTCGGGGAAATATTTCCCATGATTGAGAAATGTTTCATAAAACTGTCAAGCTATTGGAAAAAGAACGCTATTATGCAGAAGTGCACCTCAACCTTCTCTACAAAAGCGATAAAACTTTGAGGAAATACATGTACATGTACATATACATGAATTCTGTAACGTGGAAGGCTTCGAGAAATGTTGGTTCTTCCACTGAAAACTTGCCAAATTCTTAATGAGCGGAAATAATAACCTCATTGCTAGAAAATCTGGTGAAAATCTGGTTTGCTTTAAAAAGTTTAATTATACTGTTCCAACAACGTACGTCAACGGACTCCGCAAGCACCTAAAAAGTCTTGGAAGAACGTCCCAAAACCCGATAAACTTTGGGGAGAAGTTCAAAGATGGAAAACTCTTGGAAGTGTACATCCCAAATTCCGAAAAACTGAGGAAAACCTTCTAAAGAGCAGGAGAACGCTTGGAAAAACATCTCAAAAGCCGAAATACTCCTAAAAACTCAAAACCGTTTGGAAGAACTTCTCAAAAGAGAAAAACTATTGGAATAACGTCCCAGAACCCGAAAAACTGGTGAGACGTTCCAAATATGGAAAACTCTTCGAAGAACATCCCAAAAGTCGAAAAACTGGGGGAAAATTCCAAATATTAGGGGAACTCTTGGAAGAACGTCCCAAAAAGCACCACAACTGACTAGAAGAACCGCAAAACGTTTGGAAGAAATTATAAAGAACGTTCCGAAACCAAAAAACTCTGGGAAGAACGTCCCAAAAAGCAAAAACTTTGGGAAGAACGTCCCAAAATCCAAAACATTCTTGGAGGGACGCACTAAATTCCAAGAAACTGGGGAGAAGTCCCAAAAGCCAATAACTGCTGGAAGAAACTTCCTAAATGGTCCGAAAGCGCACTAAAGAGCCAGGTAAGGGTTTGCTTACCTGTTCGGCCGTCCTGAGTATCCCGGACGCACTAGATCGGGGTATCCGTGGTCGCCGTCCGGAGAAAGTTGCGGCACAAATAAGTCGCCCGCAACGCTATTCGTGGTATGGCACGGCCGAAAGATGCACTCACAAATGTCCGGCGCCCGAACTGTCATCCTGTTTTAAATAGTGGATGGCGCTGCCCTCGGCCAAGTAGCCAGCAGGAGAAAGCGATTGGAGGACGCGAGGATGCTGTGAACGAACTTGGGCAAAAAAGCGTAGAAAGTCAGTGGCAGCCGGCCAGGATGGAGGCGATGGCAATGGAGGCCACGCTCGCCGCCAGCGGGCGAGGGGGAAGCGGCAGAGAGTCAAGTTCACGGTCGGGCTTTTTCAGTGTCAATGCCATCGACGCGCACTCCCGGCCGGTCTCGTTTTCGCCTGCTGCTGGAGGTGCGTCGGAGCGCGGCAGAGGCGAGGAGGTTTTCCGGGCTCGGTCGCTTTCGCTGTCGATGCCGTGACCGTGGCCGAAATTTGCGGGATGCGATTTCTTGGCCGGTAAATAAAAGTGGAAATGCGGATTCAGATAACGTGATACTTTCGCTAATGTGAAGAGAAAAAAAAATCGCTGTTAAGAGAAAACGCGAAAAAAATCAATTAAAAATCGCTAAAAAACGAAAAATGTAATTTCCCCATTTCGGTTTTTTCGTTCTGGAAAACCGAGGTTTTCTCTAAATTCAAGTAGAGAAAACCACGACGAATAAACCGATAGCCGCTTCTCACGCGTTCCATTAACTTGGAAATAAATGCTATTTACGAGACGTTTTTCGTACTTTTGATTAAAAATATTTCCCAGGTTATATAAGTATTTATTTTTTCCCCATTGACTAGGATGGTAATTCTTGAATTTGTACATATATATAATGAAGGAATTCACGCAACATCAAAGTACTATTGCATTTTTTAATTGGGTTTTTAATTAGGAGTACTCAGTTGCTCGGAATTTATTTCAATTTTAAAAATTTCGATACACGCCATAATCTGGATTGAAATTATAATTAAAAGTTAAGAAATCCCCTGACTTTTGGAAAAAAAAATTCAAACTTTCCCTGACTTTCCCAGTCAGTGGCAAATCCCCTGACTTTCCCAGTCAGTTGCAAATCCCCTGACTTTCCCAGTCAGTTGCAAATCCCCTGACTTTGCCATGTTTTCCAGGATTCCCGAACGTTCACGAAATTGTTGGATTTCGTAGAATTTGCCGAACATCAGAATTACAAACAATAATTGCGATTGTTTTTATCCAGGGTTGGCAAGAATTTTTAAAACCCGAGTTCCTTCTTGTTAATTTTTTTTCGAAAAATACATGTGGATAATCGTTATGAACTAAAACCAAATTTAAAAATGGGCGAATGGAAAACGATTAGATTCTCATGGGTTTCTTGTTCAACTTGATAATAAAATATTCGAGTGGATTAGTTTGTGAAATTCTTAAGAAGCGAAGGAAATGTGAAAATTCATACCTGTGTCGAGGGCGTTGCATTTTTTTTCCACATTTCGAGTTGAAAATTCCGGAATTTTCGGTTTGAAAATTCCTCAAGATTATTTACAAGCATTAACGATCTTTTCTCAACGATTATCAATTTCTGAAAAACATTTATATGAAGCCATAAACAATAACTGATTCCATAACATTAGATTCTTACCTTTTTCACATCTTACATTTCTTGCATTTCGTAAACAATTCCTGGCAATTTGGTCATTTGGCTAAAATGGCTCCGAGGAAATTTCACCATCTTTGGTTCCAGGTATCACTTCTTGAGCTGACTGTGCATGGGTCGTCTGGAAGTCTGGTTAAATTCTCGTAGCTGCGAACAACGGTTTCGCAGAAATGAGGCATGCAATTACTTGCACCAGATTGCGAAAATACAAAAAGGCGATACGAGTAATTACGGTAGTTAAGGGTCCAGTGATTTCTAGAGAAAGTAGGGAAAAAGTGAAAAACGAGCGAAGGATGAAGGTAAACGGGCATGGGCCTAACGTTCAAATTTCTAGCTGAACGCCCAAAATATTGAATTCTTGGATTGTATACATTTTTGCAATGAGAGATATTGACTTATGAAATGGCACCATGTACAATTGCATAAAAAGGTGGAACCATCTTTTAGGAGAAAATCAAGATGAGCAAACTGAACTCATTTAGTAATTCAAATCTTCCTTTATTTGAATATCTAGAATAAACACGTCAATAACACGTATTCTACGTAATAAGTATGCTGAGATTATTGCAAAACATATACGCCAAGTGTATGACAGCTTACCACTAGCACTGTTCTTAAACACGTACCCCGTATACTACGTCATCAATGTCCGCCATTGATGGCTTAACACTATCAATGTTCTAAAACACGTATACTGCGTAATAATTAGGCTGATATTATTGCAAAGCATGTACGCCAAGTATTTGATGGCAACACCATCAGATGATTGTGATAGCGTTAAACAATGATTGTGTTTAAAGCATTTAGAACACAATAACAAAGAAAAACGAAAAATTAGTTAGGACATAAAATAAAATTTAGTATAAAATCTAATCAACTGTCAGTCATATTCTATATAGAGTTGAATTAAACACTACACTGTATACCGTTTCGATCGTGTACAGGATGTGTGCTATGTCGTCATGTAACAAATTAGCCCCCAACATTTTTTTAAAGATAAAATCGAATTTGGGACTGTTCCAAGATAAAGTCGACTAAAAGTTATATGGGGAAGGTTATCTCTCAGAAACTCATCAAAATTCCGATCGGGGCACGATAACCCATACCAAGTTCCTCCATTCTGAAAATTTGCAGGAAAAGTTGAAACTATTTCAAAATTTGGGCACATTTTTTTGCGATTTCCTGGGTAATTCGCCCATCGTATTAGAACAATAAAATGAGGCGAAAATTCCGAAATAGTTCATCAAAAATCAAATAAAACTTTTTTCTCGTTTTTGGGAGGGTTAGAAGCCACGCACGTTCCAAAATGGGGAATCCTGCATACAATGGTGCACAAAAAGCCATGAATCCAAGGTGAATTTGCATAGGTACGTGACCTGTAGCTGGTCAGGTGGGTAAAGAGGTTACCCCCATAAATTCAGCCCAAAATTGAAATCCGAATAAGATAGGACGGCACGAAGGATGGGTCATGAGGACAAGTCGAGTAAAGTGTATATTAATGTTACGAATGCATAATTACAGTTATTGACATATTCAACGATTTGTTCAAACCAACTTTGCAAAAGTTTGAACATATTACACTACTTATACAGCTAGTGAAACAGGAAAACAGGCAAATCGGTTATGGTAGTGCCAGGGAACTACAATACATGTACTGTATAAGGGAAATATCAAGGAATTATTATCAGGGAATTTCAACTAAAAAGGCAGATTTCAAAGAAAATCAAAAAAATGTTAAATGGGTTGGCTGGACTTTTCCTTATACGCTTATTTGGAAATGTATGTTCATGTATTATAAACATGCATATGCTTGCATTAGGAGTGGAAGATATTACAAACCAAATTTTTGAATTTGAAAAATCTCTGGATTCATGAAAATGTAAGTTGGATAGTAAAAAACCTATTTAAAAAAAACGTAGTATTGAATGTGGTATACATTCCAAAAGAGCGCTCATCAATAGACAGATCGGGCAAATTCAACATAAGCTTAGGATGATTTCTAATGGGCTGTAGGGAAATTGTCAAAGCTTGGTCACTCTGTTATAATACTGTACAGGTATATGGAGGCTATTCACATATATAAAAGTGAATATATACATGTAATTGCAAGCGTATACATGTACATATGTATATGTTATTATAACAGGGTGATCAAGCTTTTACAATTTATTTTGTACAGAATCCGAAAATGGGGAATTAAATTGTAAAAGCTTGGTCACCCTATCTGTTATAATTTTGAATATTCATGTACACTGTAGCTATTCACATATGGTAAGTAAATACATGTACTTACAATGTACACATACAAATGTTTTCTCAAGCCCTTCCCAGAATGTGACATTTCATTAGGAGTAAATTAGGAAAACGTGTTTGAATGTTATTAGCATTTCAGCAATGTCAAAAAGATGTAAATACTTCAGTTAAACTACACACGTCACGAATATTACGAGCATATAACGTAAATGTCCACTTCAAAGCCACTGTCAATAAGTACTGAAAACGAACGTTTAACTGGCTTTGTGTACCACAATAATCAAAGAAAAGCATGAATAAAACAGTTCGATAAATATTAGTGAGCTCCACTTGACGTGCATACTTAACTCTTCTCAGGGTCGCTTATGCTGATATTAAAAAATTTGCAACACTGTAGAGCTGTTCAAATCTCTGCCAAATTTCGAACGCTCTTCTATTGAGCTGTGTCCTTGTCACACAAACTCTTGAAAGGTTCATTTCCTGTCTGCTGATGTTTTGATGCCATCACAACACCCGCCACCCCCTCCTTAATGTACAGTAATATAGGGTGATCGAAAGTGATCCAAAGTGTAGGAATGGTTCTTGTACTAGGGATAAATGTCAGAAATATTCACATCTTAACTTTTTTTTGGTTTTCAAATGCTTTGGGTTTCAAATGTGGTGCATATTTCACAAGGTGAAACGTCAACGATGCTAATTATGTCAGTGGTGCAAGACGAAATGAAACCAATGAAAATATTATACACTTTGCTACTTAAATTTCAATTATTCTCAAATTTGGATTCTCCGATTATGTCTGAATGTAGCATCCAGACGTTCCAAAGTTTAGGCCCAAAAATGCCTTTGAAAGTTTCCAAATTCCGTATATTTCCAATAATATTTCCGAATATTTCCAACAATAATACTGGTTTATAGTAAATTACGCGATAGACGCCCAAAATAGGGACTATAGGTGAACCTTGGAATTCAGGGTTAACTTGAATTTTGCCATGGCAAGGATGGATGTGAGGAGCCCCCTGGAAGGACCGAATTTTCCTTAAACCTTTCTTAAGCTTTTCGGTATAATAGAGGTTAGAGGTTAACTCATTTCTGAATTGAAGCCACCGCCGTTCAAAAGCTCCAGGGACACTCTTTGTCGAGAGCAGATTGGTCACTTCCGGCCAGGTCAAGGTGACGTTCATAAATAAGATTATTTAGTTGAATATATGGCAGAAAATCGAAGGCTAGTTCGCAATTAAGTTATCACGCGCTAAGCTGTACTCGTTGTCCAATAGATGTTGGACACTTCCGGTTAGTTCAAGATGACCACACTTATAGGGATCCTGCATGAAATTCGACCCCATAATACAAAAGTTAATTTTTAAAAAAGTGACAAGAACCAAATCTTGTAAAAAGGTAAAACTCCACAAAGTTTTTTATTTCATATATCTTTATTTCACGGGGAGTACCAGCAGGCGGCGCTGCAACGGCTAGAATCGAAAATGGCGTCCATATAGGGTAAAGCTCAATGTGTTGTTTTCCGGTATAGAGTGTATCATGATACCAAATTACCAATCAGTGTTAAGTGCAATTTCAAATGAAAACTGAATTCAAAATATGGGGTGTGTCAGAAGTCAGTGCCACAAATAAATCGCCTGCTTTCTTTTTAGTCATTGTCCAGGCGTTATTTTGCCTTTGTAGGCATTGTGCCCTTAAACTTCACCAACCAACCAACCAGCCACAAATGAAATAAGTGATAGTGGAAATAAACATAAATA
The DNA here is from genome assembly GCA_034687865.1 of Kryphioiulus occultus. Taxonomy (NCBI): domain Eukaryota; kingdom Metazoa; phylum Arthropoda; class Diplopoda; order Julida; family Julidae; genus Kryphioiulus; species Kryphioiulus occultus. The sequence continues at coordinate 6,707 of JAQGAF010001112.1, read as the reverse complement.
TCTTTAATAACCTAGGTCCGAAACTGGCCCATATCCGAGATACAGAGGCCCCTAAATTACCACGTATTAACACGTGCATTGGTTAGCGGTAAATGGCCAGGCGTTTATTCAAATGAAAAAGGTGATAATCCCTTAATAACCTAGGTCCAAAAAGTGTTCCATTTCCGAGATGCAGGTTTTACCTTCTCGTGTATGTGAGCACTACAACCCATTCCATTTGGAAAAAATTCTAATCATTGACTTAGCCAATGCATGTGTCACTACGTGCATGATTTTAGGGAAAAGGCCCAGATATCTCAGAAAGATTGTTTTCAGAACTACGTTATTAAAGACATTTATGTTTCTTTTCCTGAGTACTCTTACCCATTTTATTTCTGACCATGACTTCTGCAACACCCAGTTTACCAGTGGCCATCTTGATGGTTTTTCAATGTAGATGCCATTTACGATTTCTTGCGATTAAGACTTCTTGTAAACCAAACACACCAAATAAAAGACTAGGACTGCGTCCATACCTTTTTACATAATTTGTTCTTTATAACTAACATTTTTTTTAAAAAATAGTTTTATTAATGAGGGAAGGCTTTATGATCGCCCAGCATTTCTTCCATTTTACAATATAACGTCAGTTGGACATTTCGAAATGAAACAAATACGCATGTCTTTTTAGAGAATGTCTTAATCAGCATTTGTTGGCAGTAACAAGTACAGCCATCATTGACAAGACAAGCACTTACAATAATTCCAGAAAAACGCCAAAAACAGCTATTTGCGAATGAAATTCACGTCCCGAACCGGAACGTGTTGTCGCGCAGCATCCCCCGCATATGATACCCCCAGGAATCATGCTAATAAAAGAATGCAGACCAATGCCTCCCATATTGTTGATAACATTCCGAAAAGAGCAAAACCACGAAGAAAACAGTTGAATAAACCCAAGAGGTCCCGTTAGAGGGGGAGGAACATGGGCCTGACCGCAGCTTCTTATAATCGGTTATCTAGCGCAAGAAAATCTGGTGAATTCGGCGGTTTCTTATGTTGTTTTGCCGAATAAAATGGCGCCCCGTGGATCACAATCTCGATGGATTCGCTTGGTTGTAGCCCGCCTTTATTCACAGTGACCCTGCCCGCTCATTAAAGGGAGGAAGGCGCTGATTTACATAAACTACGAGATCAGTTAACCATGGGATGTTTGCATTTAACGGCCGTTAAAGGCGTCCTGTCATTGAAGCATCGAGGATGCGGCGAAGGCCTTTCAGTCGTGACTGTAGTCGATGTTCCCTCACGTCAGTCAAGCCCCTTCGGAGTTCTCATCAGTCAAATGTTTGGTCACTTTGCATAGATATTCCTTCAATGGCCTGAATTGCATGGCAGTCATGTCTGTCAGTGATACCTACAGTCATAGCTAATTTTGACCTCCTTGATCTCATCCTTTCATTGTCTTCTCCATGCATGACCTTGTTATCATTGTACATTTTGTCAGTTTGAATCGCTTTCTAACAAGATATCTCAATTTAGTTCTATGTTACCTCAAATCAAACCCCCCCTTCTTCAGCCACGTCTTCCATCATCCCTTCTTCAGTCATGTCTTCCATATCCTTTTTTCCGCCACGTCTTCCATATCAACCCTTCTTCAGCCTTGTCTTCCATATCATCCATTTTTCAGTCATGCCTTCCATATGATCCCTTCCTCAGCATCATCTTCCATATCACACCTTCTTCAGACATGTCCTTTAAGTTATCATTCTTCAGACATGTCTTCCATATTATCACTTCTTCGGACATGTCTTCCAATTTATCACTTCTACAGCCATGTCTTCCATATCATTCTTGATTCCGCCACATCTTCCATATCACTACTGCATTAACCATAGCGTCAATTATCATCCCCTCTTCAGCCTTGCCTTCAGTATCATCCATTCTTCAGACAAGCCCTCCATAGCATCTCGTCCTCAGCATTGTCTTCCACATCACACCTGCTTCAGTCACGTCTTCCATATCATTCTATTCTTCAGCCATGTCTTCCATATCATCCCTTCTTCAGCCATGTCTTCCATATCATCCCTTCTTCAGCCATGTGTTCCATATCATCCCTTATCAGCCTTGTCTTCCATATCTTCCTTTCTTCAACCATGTCTCTCAGTAATATTCCTTTCTGTCAACAATATCTTCCATATCATCCCTTCTTGAGCATGCATGTCTCTCAGAACATTCCTTTCTATCAACAATATCTTCCATATCATCCCTTCTTCATTTATGTCTTCCACATCATCCGTTCTACAGTCATGTCTTCCATATCATTCTTTCTAAAGCCATGCCTTCCACATCATCCCCTCTTCAGCCATTTCTTCAATCTCATTCCTTCTTCAGCCATGTCTTCCATATCTTCCTTTCTTCAACCATGTCTCTCAGTAATATTCCTTTCTGTCAACAATATCTTCCATATCATGCATATTTCAGACATGCCTTCCACATCATCCCCTCTTCAGCCATTTCTTCAATCACATTCCTTCTTCAACCATGTCTTCCAAATCATATCTTCTTCAGCGATGACTTCCTAATTACTTCTTCATTGATGTCATCCTGATTCTCCTTCAGCGTAGATCCCTTGATCATCACATCTTCAGTTATCCTGACCAACTCTTGATCAGGCGCGTCTCTCCTAGCATATTCCATCTAATGTCTTGTCATTTCGGTTCTCTTTGGTCAAAGCTAATCGTTCCGGTTTTTTTTTTCTTATTCGAGCAATCAGGATTTCCTCGAGCGCTGCTTGTGTACGACTCCAAACGGGAAGTGGACAATGTCCCAAAACGTGCGTCAGACATTCCAAATTGACCTTCCCTTTCCTGAAAATCAGCAGAGGAGAGGCATTGACTCTCAGTCTGACTATCGATGAATCACCAATACCGAAAGCATCCCAACTATTTAGCACCGATTACCGAAAAGAGGTAAACAGCAGCGTCCCAAAAACAAACAGGATTTCCCAGCCGCCATCTTCTCGCGAATTGGGAAGGTGCAGGGGGGTCAACGCTTCCCAGCGCAGGGGGTCAGGGGTCAGCTAATTGGCTGCGTTTTGCACCTCCCTGCCAACGACTAACAATCGAATGTTCGAACGCTCGTAAAACAGACAATGTCTGTGAAGCGAGAAAGTGAATCCTACCTGGTTAGGATTTCTTAATTGATGCCTTCATCAATACAATTCGTTCGCTTTGTGGTCGTTTGTGAAGGTATTGTGAAATTAGGGTCCAGGTGGCGATCAAAAGTAAGAAGTCTGGGAGACCGTGTTCCGCAGGGTGTCTACTGGATTGGAATTGCAAATTCCATGACTTTTTCATGACTTTAAAAATTTTTCAATGCCTATTAGAATGAGCTCTACCCCAGTGACGACATGATCATTGGTCAAAAATATAAAATGCCATAGACGAATTTTTTTTCGAAACTGGATGACCAATTATGAGTTTTAACAAAAAATTTCCGTTTCTGAATCATTCAGAGGCAAAAATCCCGTGACCATGATGTAAATTTCATTACTTTTCAATGACTTCAATGGCTGGTAGACACTGTCCCGGCATGAGTCATAATAGTTTGTCCATAAAAGTTGACGTCTTGATATCTGCAGCAAGACGTTGGGATTCTCCCAAAAAACTCTCGAAGAAAACATTGTGACATCACAAATGCAGGGAAATTATTCCATGACCCTGATGTAAATTTCATGATTTTTCCATGACTTACATGATCTGAATTTCAATTCTTGAGTTCCAAGATCGACAGACACCCTGTCTTAGCATGTGTCACAACCACTTGGTCACATCAGTGAGTCCATAAAAGTTGACGTCTTGAAACCTGCAGCAAGACGTTGAGATTCTCCCAATGAGCTATCGAAGAAAACTTGATGACATCACAAAAGCACAAAAGCAGGGAAAAAATTCCATTACCCTGATGTAAATTTGATGACTTACATGACTTACATGACCTGAATTTCATTTCATGACTTCCATGACCGGTAGACACCCTGTTTCAGCATGTGTCACAATAGTGTGGCGATAAAACGACGTCTTGAAGCCTGCAGCAAGGCTTTGGGAGTCTCCCAATGGAAAACTTGGTGCCATCACAAAGGCTCTCCCACGTGTCGCAGTTTATAACCCCCTTATATGTTCCTAAATGTTTGATGTACCTGAATGTCACCCCAGGGAGTTCCAAAAAACAGCTCTGGGAAGTGAAGGTATTAACACCTCAGAATGGTCATAAATGGCCAGCGGCCTAGGGGGCAGGGGTGGGTGGGAGGTGGTCAAACAAGCGAGAGTAGGCCATCAGCGATGACGACCAACCCTCATTTGGCAGTTAACCCGAATTTTATGACGGGCCAACCACAGTTGCTGAATCGCAATAGGGGTTTATTTGCCAATTAGGAGTTTTATGGCTTGTGGATGCTGCAGCGCATAAAAAGAGAAGAGACTCACGATAGACTCACGCCGAGACAATGCAATGCATTCTGGGTTCGTGTGGTTTAACGAGTTTCTGTTTCCGTCCAGATCTTTCAACCTGGATCACGACACTCCTTTCCATGTCAAAGCAACAGTTTGGTCACTTCAGTCACTTTCAATAAGACTCATCACCCACGAGCTACCATCAAAGAGCAATTGTCCAGCAAGTGATTTTCTGGTGATGACTTCAAAATCACGGGCTAATGTCCGTTCTGCAGAAAACAAGGCTTCGAGTTTTCAGCATGGCTGCACAATGGTAGTGGAAGCTGTTCTGCGACGCTCAGTGAAGCCTGGTTGAGGTTCGCTGACAATGAGGCATTAAACCTAGCCAGATAAACCTATAAAAATGGCGAGGCAATCAAGCTGAAAACAACCCTTAAATTACTTAATAGAAAACAAAACTTCAGTCAGGTCCTAATTTCAAATTTGTATCAAAAAATATAAGGCGTGAGAAGAGAAAGTCAAGGAAACAAGTATTGAAAAACCCTTTGAATCAGGAAAAATTGTTGCCTTAGGGGACAGTCAAGTATTGCCATCATCTTGAGGTGGGGAGGGGGTCAAATGAATTACGACGTGAGGGAGGGGCCAAATAATGAATTTGTTTTATAAAAAAAATTCCTCAAAATCCGACATTTCTGATTCCATTTTTAAAAATAAAATCGTCATAGGCAGTATGGCGGGTTTTTAATTATTATTTCATACCATTACCATTACCTTCATTATCATCATTTCCGGTATAATTTTTAGAAAAAGTTCGCTCAATTGGATCAAATTTTTGGTCAATGATTACACTGTGTGCCATTGATGGAGAGGAGGGTTCAGGAATGATAACTATTACCGACTTAGGGAATGTGGTCTGAAATTCGCTAAAAGTGATGACAATATTAGAACGCCCCAACATTCAGTTTCGTGTCGGTGAACACGAATATTTTGACTAGTTACTGTTTCGTTTAAAAAAGCAACAACTAGGCAGGCTAAATACACTATCCAAATTTCATTATGGCTCTAAAAACTGCAAGTGGGAATCAAAACTGGCAGCATCTGAAATTGCGATTTGCTCAGAAATGATGCACCGTCAATACATCCATCCTTAAAAACTCCTAGCTGATCAGCAGTCATGTTTTCGTTTAAGTATGTAAACTGAGAAGGTCCAGAAATTGGTCATTGACATCGTTGTTTGTGTCGATTGTGTCATATAAAACTCCGCCACAAATACTTGTTGAGTTTCTTGATTGTGTGCATCCATGCATGGCATTACAAGCTTGAAACACGCTACCGGATTTCTCCTACTTTATACCATGACTTTCTCATTACCGATGAAATAAACTTTACAACAATATAATCATTAAAAATCCGTTGTTTTTACCAACAATTGAATAATATTAAAATGCACAAAGTTGCATGCCACGCTTGGTGAACAGAAACAAAGCTACCTGGCTGTGTCAATTGGGCGGCATGGTCACTGAAATGACCACAGGTTGAATCATGATCCGAGAGCCAAAACCCTGAAGAGCCTACTTGGGTGGCAAAGTGAGCGAAAAATACAGGTGATTCTAAAGTCCCTCATCGCAACTTTTCTTTTAAAACAAGCGTTAGTTACAAGGACCACAATTTCCGGGGAAACAGTTTTTTATTTCATATATTTGATTTACAGGGAGTATCAGCAGGTAGAGCTGAAACCGTGGAGTCGAATACATGAAATAAAAAAACCTGAAGCTCTAAATCTTTCTAAATTTATTCTTGTAACTAAGAGTTTTAACAAATAATTTTTGTATTGAGGGCAGAACTTTACATACAGGGATCATGTGATCATGAGGGTTCATGTGAATATACCTGGGCCTTATTACACAAAAATCTATAGGTATCAGGGTTCAAGACATAAATGTACGAACTGGAAAAAATATGGGCTTGTAGTATTGTGTTCCACCAATGATGTCGAAAAACTTGTAAGTATTAGTACAATAGAATCTCCAAACTTGACCACCTCCCCATGTTGACCACCTCCCTATATTGACAACATTTTAACTGATCGGACGGTCACCACATTAACTCAATGGAAAGTAACCTCTACATGATAATCACCTGCACCTCTGTATGTTGAACGCTTGTACTATGACACACAATAGTAATTTACTCTCTGTATGTTGACCAGCATGATCTCAACATGCAAAGTCATGGATGATTAAATTTATTGGCTGCTTGCAAAACTTATACTGTACACCC
>JAQGAF010001111.1:0-35305 GCA_034687865.1 Kryphioiulus occultus | reverse complement strand
TGTCCAATCGGCCAAGAAGGGAAAATTAGGAAATTAAATTTACATACGGTATTGTAGATCGACCGAAATTGGTGACATAATTATTGGCATCCGGTCATAACTCTCACTGAGTTTGTCATTTTCAATTTATAAAATCGCTATTTCCTTCGACGATAACTAACCCATCCTGTCGAAAAAAACTGACTGTACTCTGACCTAACTTGACCCAGAAGTGAGCATAAATTTAAATTGAGAAGAATAGTGTACTGAACACAGGAAAGAAAATAGCCAGTGACTTTTTGAAAGGCTATTTCCTTGATTTACTGTAAAAAAGAGTGGAAAAGCGTTCAAATATTGTGGAAAAATATTTCCCATAATGTTTTTGAAGCCAGAAAACCAACAAAGCAGTACGATGCATTTAACAGTAGAAGCAAGGGATGCTTTCAGAGTTCTCCATGTATCCATACCCCTTTATTATTTTTAAAGAAATGTTTAAAACATAAACAAGAACTTAATTTTTTGTTCAATGGTTCCATCATGAGACAGTCGACCAGCATATATGTATGGCTAGCCATCACAATGACGAAGGAAAGTTATTTACACAGCAGTTGTCTTTCGGGATCAGTCTCAAAACTGCAGAACAAGCTGCCAATGTATCAGAAAAACTTTTTCTGAATGAAATGAAATAAAATAAAAGTTTCTGAATGAAATAAAGTTTTAATTGCTAATTTTGGTAACGGTGAAATCGTGTGTTATGTTATTCTCTTCAACATTGCAGAATGCCGTGAATGGCTGTTGATTCTTTGGTGCACTTCTGTTGATGCACTTGACAATCCCAAAGTGTCGCTCAGGTCAAAGTTATGTCCAACATAGAGCAGAATATGTAAAATAAGTTGGTGGACAAAAATCTTTAAATGACAGATAGTAAAAAATAATAATAAAAGTTGTGGTTTTATTTGCAAAAGTAGACTGCTTCACCTGTCTACTGCGTGACGATCTACCGTACACAAAAATGCACATACTGCACATATTGCAACATTGGTTCAATAGTGGAACAACTCGAAAAATTCCAATTTTCAGGAGAAGCAAGCTTGTAAATCGTTTTACCAAAGAGTACCAGAAAATAACAATTTTTTGAGTTATGGAATTACTGAAGCAGAGGTGTGATTAGTACATTGTTCACATAGGGTTGAAACAGAAGTTCAGCGATGATAATTATGTAATGACAAATTACTTGATTGGCATTTCGACTCTTACGGACATGTTGCAGATTTCTGAATTTTAAGCTCGGAGGTACAGCCGTACTCAGCAATCATCCCATACACCATTCAACACTGTTCAACGTGTTGAAAGTTATGTCGGTCAAGTTAATCCATTCGTCGTTACTAATTGTGTTGCAATGTGCGGATCTAGGGACTAGGCACCCGCCAATCACTTCTCTATTCATTACGAATGCATGCAATGAATTCGCTTACAAATATCATACTTCTCTTTCCGAGTTCGTGACCATTCTCTCGGCGCAAAAAATGGATGAGAAATATCGATGAAAAAAATGGCAATCATAAAATCCTTCAGACCAGGTGATTTCAGACGAGCATAGATGGGTTGGGTTTCTTGCCAGGCCAAGCTTCCTTGGCGTATTTCTTTTTCTTTGGCTCAGGTATTGTGTGTTCCACATTGATGGGTGCCAATATGGGAGGAACGTCGATTGGCAATGGGGCCTGATTCACGTCCGGGGCAGGATTCGGCAAGCTAATGCCCAATTTGTTCGACAGAGAAGTGGCGAAAAGCGGATGAGACTGAAGACTGCCATCTCTCGGTCCAGGCAGATCACTGTACAGTTCATCGCTATAATTTAAGGGTTGCACTCTTCTGATGATGATATCGTGCACATCGCTCATTATCAGACTGCTTTCCAACTTCTTTCTCTGTTGGAACACATAATCAGAATTTTGCTTATAACTATCATGCCTGTGAGACAACAATTTCTTATCGAACGAGTGATGATATCATACCTTTGCTGGTATTACAGTTGTTTGTATCAAATTACGGAATCTTCCCACGGATGGATCAATATCCTCTGCAATTTTAACAGAGAAATGATCAGCGCTCAGTATTGAGTGGGTACAACTGCTAATGAAAGGGTTGATCACAAGGTTATCAAGGGAATTTTGACGTTTTATGAATGGCGTATTAAAATGCTCTGTCCCTCAGTAAGGTTGACTTTGATCAGAAGACTGCAGGTTGTGCGCCAAAAACAACTCACCAGGATTGATAACTTCATCGTCTTCGCTGAAAGAAACGTCTTTCTTTTTGCGTTTACGATTTGTTTGACGGATTTCTTCGTCAACTATCCCTAGCATAGAAATCCTTCTGTTATGGGCAGTGTTGAACTCTGTTAGGTTCTGAGGGGAGAAGAAGAACAACGTGTCAATTGCATACACGATGCTGATGCACAACGAATTCGGAATTGACGGTGTTGCAAATCATCAGGGATGATACAAAACAGCTGCAGGCTACTAACATCCAACTCTGTTTCTGTCTCTGGTAATCCCAGTAATCCCCCGTCCACATCCTCCCCAGATGTGTCATCGAATGAAGGTTTTGGAGCAGCTTGAGGCCTTTCTCTTAGGATATACATTCGCGTTGAGGCCCCAAAATGAAATTGGCTATCGACGGGCAATTGAGTTGGCTTATTGTCCTCAATGCGTATGCTTGCAATGTAGGTACCATGTGCTGTAATAAGGAATTGATTTTGAATGAGACAAGGAAGTCTCGAAAGCCTCACTCATGCTGATTATATAACGTGGGTTGTGCATATTGTAGGACCTGCCTCCTTGTAGGAAGCAACTCAAGTTGGAAAGACAACACTCAAAAAAGGGACACTGAGACATGGCATCGGGTGTTTTCCTATACATCAAAAATACTAAAAAAAAAAGTCCATTCTGCAAATGGACTCGGGTATATATCAGTTATTACCCATAACCAAGAAATTGAAGAAAGTATACAAGAATGCGGCAGATATTTGTTTGAAGCAAGGAAAATGAACAGAAAGAAAGCTACCACATTTGTCAAAAACCACCGGGCAAAATGACGTGCATATCCCTTTCAAAACTCATAGAACTAAAGCAATCAGGATGCATCTTCACATGCTGGAAGGAATGGTAAGCAGATAAATAGCTCTAAAACAGAATATTCACACTAACACCCACGTAACCACATCTCCAAAAGAAACAATGGAGTCACTGAAAATAATTCCCAGCCCACGATCTAAATTCCAATAGTGCATCACCAAAGACAATATAATGCATGCATATTCCAAATGAACACTACAGCATCCCACACATTTCCTGTTACGCGCTATGGCTATCTGCAAGCAGAACCACAAAATACTTGAATGGATAAAAAAACGGGAACACTTTGACTTACTGCTGCCCAAATCTACCAAGAAGGCCCTGGTGAGATGCTTGTGGAAAACTAACGCAGAGTGCACCCTCGAGCAAGAGGCATGGTCGATGCAAAAATCATTCAGCTGGGGATTCCTTCCGAATAAATAGCACTTCTTCTCGTCCACCATTAATTTCTGCAACCAAGCACATTGAACACTTAGTTGAGCGACCGAACCACGGTTAAATGCCGCATTTCAAGAGTGTAATGTATGACTGGATAATATCGTCAGGCAAATGTCTCAATGCCAAACGTCTAAAACTACCAACAGTTTCTCTAGCACATTTGTACACAGCTTTGCATTTCAATAACTGCCAAAGCAAAACTTCTGTTCATGTGCATCGATCATCAGCAAGAATTTATGTTCTGAAAACCAAAATTGGAACAAGGAAATTAAACGTCACAACGCATTACCTGGATTAGCTTGCCATCTTTGAGGACATCTAAGTGGAGACCAACAGGAGGCTTCCCAGCCCTGTATGGAACGAATGAAACAAAACCACTTTAAAGTTGGTAAGCACAAATGGCAGAAAAACCGCCAGATTTAAAATGCATGGTCAACCTTTCGAAGTGTTTATCAATATACATGTAATCTATATAAAGGTGTTTCAAAAGTTATGGTCACAAGAAATGAAATAGGTGGAAGTACTAATGAAAGCAAACACAAGTGCCACTAATAACCTAGGTTCGAAAACCCGTGAAATCAAACAAAAATGTGTCTAATTAACTACGTGTAGTCATGCACGTATATTCCTGTGAAACAGGTACCTGTATCACGGAAACAGGCAGTTTTCAGACCTAGATTACTATAGGCATTTGGCTGTTAGCATGATTACTACCACACTTTTCGTTTGGATAAACGCCTTACCATTGACTGTATGGGAATGCATGTGCTAATGCATCTGTGATTTAGGAGAAAGAGCCCCTGTATCTCAGCAAAGGATCGTTTTTGTGCTTAGATATTATTATGGACATTTGTGTTTGCTTTCATGAGTACTACCAACTCATTTCATTTGAGACGACGACTTCTGAAGCACCCATATACAAACTACGCGTACGCAGTCCCTGGTTTAAAATAAGCTGTTCCGCCGCATGTATAGCTACAAACTGTATATATTTATATGCTGGTGAATGCCAGAAATGCTCAGTGAAATGCATCATGAACGTTTGAAATGTACGCAAAATCCCAGATCGACGCATACGCGTGCTGTGCAAGGCAGCATCACCAGCGAAAGGCTTGATCTTGGACGAACCTCGTGATTCAACAATTTCCCCAACCAACACTTTATTCAGCGGAATAAGCACTTTGGCTCTACATAATGCAGGAATAATATGCGACATGCTCTCTAACAGATCACAATAAATAAACTTTACAAAATTACCATTTCGGAACATCGTAATGGTTTGCCATGGAGAAGGGTACGATTATTTAGCATCCAAACAAAAACACGCCGCTTGAACGTCTGCTCGAAAAAAGCAAAGTAGGCGCTTCAGCTAAAAGTGATGCTGGGTTAATGATGCACGTGATTTCAATCATACCTTATGTACGCCCCAAAAGACGATATCTCTATGGTAATGCTATCAAATTATGGATATTTTTGAATTTGTTATCGCCAGAAAACTGCAGGAAAATTAATTTTAATCAAGCTTGACATATGCGTGAGTTTACTTTGCCTGCTAATCAAAATATAGTGTATCGATAAGTTGCGACAACTCTCATACATATGTACCTGTATCGTTACATGTTTGCTACTAATTATCCTGTACTAGCTAGTACTCAATTATGTAACTGATTCAAGCAAAGTACATGTATTGACAGATTAGTCAATGAGCAGATATTGTGACTAAGATTTTCTTTCACATAAGACAATTTCGACAAGTAGGCTCACTTGATGGCATATAAATTAAATTGCCCTAAGTATTACTGTATTTGTCAAGTGTGTTCAAGAATTATGTCATCCATCTTAGGAGGGGGTTATCCAAATTATGAAGTGAGGGGGACTGGCTAAATGTTGTCACCATTGGCGACTTATAAAACATTAGGACTATTAATAAAATTATTGTAACCATCATAAGTCCCCCATCCATAGTTCTAGGAAAAATTTCGACAATAGCGTTTTTATTTCTTCAAAAATGTACCTTTTTAGTTATCCTTTCATTATAGTTACATGTATATATTTGTTAAATAGCAACGCCCCCATAAAATCTGTTGTGAGTTCTAAACAAATGTTGCTGAATTCAACATTTTTTGTCAATGATTATGGCATGTCATCATAGGGGGGATGGGGGAGCTGAAAAACACAGTTTTGTGATGACATATCTTTCATAAAAGTATCAACGAGATATGGTCACATCCTAGCATATATCACGTATATACATGTAGTATGCTTTCACTACTAAAGGCAGTACACTTCAGTTTAAAAAGAAATATTATTAATTTTCTTACAAATATTCAGGGTGTGCAATAACTGGAACAGCTTTGGCCATAAAACATCTGTAATCAGCTTAAAAAGATCATTTCGATATGGATTTTTTGGCTGAAAACAACCTCTGCGGGCAAACTATATTACGCCTCGTGTCACGAGGAAATGCAATTATAGCTGAGCTTTTAAGACTGTCGGATTTTGTGCCTCCCGTGTTTCGTCAAGATCCACGATCTGGGCAAGGAAAATATGCTGAAATCTTGAGCGATTTCAGTTACTTAAAAATTGCCGAACAATTTGACAACAGAATTGACAAGAATTTGGTGAGCATACATAAGAAAATGCCATACAACTACATCAAACTTTTACACTTTAATAGTCTTGAATATATTCTGGTAGATTTACCGGATCTTATATTTTTTGATTTGCATGGCACATAGGATCTTAGAGATTTGGATGACGAATTTCGAGAAAATCACATTGATATATTAACAAGGTTCTATTTAGCTTTTGAAAGTGTTCATCGATACGTCTGTGATTTGAATAGGCAAGTGTATTTCACTGTTCCACTAGAGGATTTACTATTAGAAAGTTTAGCTAATTTTACTAATTGCAAAACTGTGAAATGTAAGGTTTATTGAAGATCTGAATGAAGGGACATTCATACAACAGACCCTGGAGTCAGTTCTGCTAAATGAAGATGGCAAACAGTTGATGGTACGGACTTAACTTAGACACTCAGAAAGATATTGCTTAAATATTTAACTGACTTTTTCAAGTTTTGTTCGTAATATTATTTAACAGTGTGAAGCATTATTCCTGTATGGAGTCATGCTGCTTGTCATCGATCTTCGAATAGATGGACTTGTTAGGGAAAGAATGCTTGTTTCGTATCATCGTTATAGGCGAGATATTTTGCTCATTTGAGATATTTGTAAATTAATGTACGTAAGGAAGTATATTTTAATGGAAGTTTGTATCTATGTTCAATAGTGCTAAACGCGTTTCATCGGACTCAAATATTGACGATGTGTGTAAACTGCTAAGAAGCACAGGTTTCACTAATGGACCGACAGGAAAACGACCTCTCAATTACCCGGAAGAATATTTTAGACGATATCCGGTCAATCCAGCATACGTTGACATTGTTATTGGCCGTTTAAGATCTGATGATGTTTACAATCAGGTTAGAAATTTGTATGAAATTGACATACCAAAACAGAAATGAAATTGCAACGATAAAACATAAAGTATATTTGTCAGATATCAGCATACCCATTCCCAGAGCATCGAAGCACTGCACTGGCAACACAGGCTGCGATGTTATATGTGGTGCTTTATTTCCAGCCGGAAATTCTACACAATCAGATGGCAAAAATGCGAGAAATTGTTGACAAATATTTTCCTGATAATTGGGTATGGAATGAGGTTCATTTAACAGTTTTTCAATTTAGACATGCATGCATCTGGTTTGACAGTTGTTTTTTTACTTTGTTATTTATTTATAACTGTTTTAATAAAAAAATGACATTAACTTTCATAAATATTGTCATTAGAGTTTGCTATCTATAGTCTTCTTTACTTCGAAACAGTTGGAGGCTACCAACATTACTTTAAAAAAAACTACACGATTTGGAGACAGATAGCAACAAAATTCAATAAAATTCCTGCCAATTGTGAAAAAAAATGTTCTAGATTACAGGAAGATCCGTTTTATTTAAAAATATGCTAATTGATATAAGGTAAAATATATTATAAGGGCAGATAATATCTTATCGTGTTTTTGTTGTAGGTGATCAGTTTATACATGGGCCTGACTGTGAATCTGTTGGATGCGTGGGACCCTTACAAAGCAGCTCGACAGGCCCTAAATAATACACTCGATTCAGCTAACATCAAAGAACAAGTAACTCGCTCACTTTGTAGTAATGGGATCAGTTTACAGTAATGTGTGAAGCTGAAAAAGTGAACCCACACTGACATTCTGTTGAATTTTAGGCATCACGACACGCGGCCAAATTGGCTAAACTAAATCCCGAAGTGTGCCAATTGTTAAAGGAGGGAGTCCTTGTCCAAGATTCCCTATTGGACCATACTAATAAAATCGTCAATCTTCTTCGTGAGTGCAATGTCACCCTGAGGTGGCTGCTGCTGCACACCACTGCTTTATCACCTTGTAAGAAATCTCATTGTTTCCAGAGATTGTGTTTTTTGAAACATGCAAGGGTGTCTATATTTATACATGTACATGTTGAAGGTGCTGAACAAAATAAAAGGTGCCGACAGTCGAGGGACCAAGTTTGGACAGATTCTAAATGCAATCCTAATCAATTGTTTCAACTGTTACTAAATACTGCGGAATTGGAGCTCAAAGTTAGAGAGGTAAAATTAATTATGATAGCATTTGCTCGTTTCATTTGCGTTTTACTATAATCTAAAAGCGTGATAAAATAAAAATACACAACTTTGGAGAGATGAGCATGACAACAGCAAGATTTTAAATATTGTTATAGCTTACATCGTTATATGGTTATAGCTTATGTTTTTGGAGACATTATAGTAAACTGCTGTTCAAAACTTTCAGATGTTTCGTCACATGTTGAAAGAGAAACAAACGAGCTGGGAGAAATGCCAAAGTGATTGCATCGAACGGATGGAAGAGCTAGCGGAAGTTTTTTCCGGAGCAAAACCCCTTTCCAGGGTGGAAAGAAATGGTCAGTTTCAAGATCACGCTTCCCTGATCCCTCTGAAAAGTTACCTAAGACAACCTATTTGGACCGATACAATTTGTTTGCCCCTTGTAGATAACCTGCAAGCTTGGTTCACCGAAATAGCGAAGCAGATCAAGTCGTTGTTGTTTGAGGATGCCACGGCAACCGGACGGAAAACTGTCCAATTAATTCAAGCCCTGGAAGAAGTAAGATCTTGGATTTCAAATAGCCTAAGTGATCCACAAGGATGCAGAATGCATGGATATCATTATCCAAAACAAATCCAAAATATTATTCTAAAATATCTCTTGTATTTGACTAGGTGCAAGAATTTCATCAGTTGGAAACTCAGCTTCAGGTAAAGCAATTCTTGGTGGACACGAGAAAGCTCTTACACCAGATGATCCGCACATTGGGCGTTCGGGAAGACGTGCTCATAACGATACAAATTGTGGGTGACCTTTCGTACGCTTGGGAAATAGTGGACAGGTAAATTTCGATTAAATTAGTCAATGGAAACTCAAGGCCCAGATGCTGCTAAAGTTTACAATTTTCACGAACAGCTACACGTCATACATGCAACACGGCATTAAACGTGATCCATCCCTAGTTACCAAACTAAGAGCAACCTTCCTTAAGGTAATGCCCAGGGGGAAGCTGATTAACAATTGGACAAAGAGAAATTAATTAAACCATTTATTTTTCTGGCATATTCAGCTTTCCTCGGCCCTCGATCTGCCACTCATGCGAATCAATCAGGCCAAAAGCCCCGATCTAGTCACAGTTTCTCAGTTTTACTCGGGCGAACTGGTAGCTTACGTCCAGAAAGTGTTACAGATAATCCCTGAAACGATGTTCGGTCTATTGGACAAAATCATCCGACTACAAACCAGCAAAATTCTGGAAGTACCGACTCGACTGGAGAAAGATAAATTGAAAAAATATGCTCAGCTAGACGAACGCTACGAAGTAAGGATTTTTAAGCTGTGATTACAAAAATTTAAGAGAAAATCCGAGTTTGAGAGTTAATCGCCAGTTTTAATCTTAGGTGGCCAAACTGACTCATGCCATTTCAGTGTTCACCGAAGGCATATTAATGATGAAAACCACATTGGTGGGAATAATCAAGGTAAAAGTTAAATTTTTCTTGATGCCATAAACTATCGGACCATTATTGAAACGTACGCCGTTTGTTTTTAGATTGATCCCAAGCAGCTTCTGGAAGATGGCATACGTAAGGAACTCGTCAGACAAGTTGCTTCGGCACTGAATCAGTGTCTTAGTTTTAATCCTAAAGCCAGAGTAAGTAATTCCGTGATGCCGATGTAAACCCAAGACAACGATTATGTTAAACGTTCATCGATTTTCTTATTTAGAGCAGCGAGTTAGTTCCCAAGCTGGAAGCACTGGGAAACATAATGGAAGGATTCCAGAAATCATTCGAATACATCCAGGACTACGTTAATATTTACGGATTGAAAATATGGCAAGAAGAAGTGTCGCGAATTATTAATTTCAACGTAGAGCAAGAATGCAACAGCTTTCTGAGGCACAAAGTGAGTCGAGGAAGGAAATCCCACGAACTATTCAGAATTGAAATTTTATCAGATAAAAGATGCTTTGAACATTAACACATTATGTTGAATACAGGTCCACGACTGGCAAAGTATCTACCAATCGCGTACGATTCCCATCCCAAAGTTTGTTCCAATAGATGGCAATGCAGTGAATTTCATTGGCAGGTTAGCTAATGAGATTCTTCGCATTACGGACCCCAAGTAAGGTTTGAAGAGAATTCGTAAAACCATGCCTTTCCGCTCAAAGCACTATAAACACAAAGTCATGCAGTTGAAAACTAATAATTTCCGTTTTTATGTGAAAGGACCACGGTTTACATTGACCGAATGAGTGCATGGTATGACATGAAAACCCGGGCAGAAGTTGTCAATCTAAAGTTATTTTCTAAGCTTCAGGTAACATTTCAGTGGGTTTTTTCCAAAGCCGTTTTCTAACCACAGAGTGAAATATATATGTATGTTTTAAATGTTGTTTTAAAGTTGTCTGTCGGTACCTTCGGTATCAATGGATTGGACCGCTTGCTGGCTTTTATGATCGTTAAAGAACTGCAAAATTTCGTGGGCTTATTACAGCGCGGCATCTTGAAAGACCGCCAATGGTCTCAACTCATGTCCAGCCTCGTAGACACTCTTAATCCAGTTTCTGGAAATATCGGTACGTTTACAATTTAATGCGGCTCGTACTGATCTCTAAACGGTACATTGTTCGTGATTTTTTTCTTCAATTATTAGCTCAACCTTCGAAGGTATATGTGCCGCCTGTTTCAAAAACCCAAAAGCTGTTGCCGGCCTTTATCGACTGCATCCTTAAAGTAAGTTACTTTTTGTATACTGCATCGTGCTTTAATTCATATCAGGGCATTTCACACATTTGTACTATCGCACAATTATTTTCAGATAGGACAAATGCAGCTTTTGCGCGTCCACATTGCCAATAACCTGAACACCGCCTGCAAATTCGACTCCAAATACTTGGCCAGTGCTTTACAAACATTGAACGAGTAAGAAATTTGTGCATTTGTTCATAAAACGCCATACCCGAATCTTTTTGTGCAGTAAATTTCCACGTTATGTTGCTTGGTCTTTAGCGCCTTACTGGGAGACATTAAGACGCATTACAACGATCCGAGTAAGCCATATCCGAAGGAAGAAAACCCACTGATGTACGAACTGACAAATTACTTAGAATGGTCTGGCATAGCCGAGCCTTTACACAAGGTAGGATATCGCGGTGGATCCGCATTACTTTTATGCCTGGTAATACATCCACTCAAATTTTTATTATTATAAAGAGGAATTTTACTGTTTGGATGGTAAAATTTCACAATGCTTTATAATTTAGATATACATCACGACAAAGAGCATCCCACATTTTCCAGTGTTCGTATTTTTACTGGTAATATCGCAGATTCCCAAGCTGATGTACGTAAAATCTGTAGGTAGGAGATCAATCCTGGGCTTAGGTGTTTTCTTTAGCACTTGGTAACTGCTCCGTAAATGCATTTGTTACCTTATTCGCATTTACAATTTTTTTTACAAACAGGAACATTGATTTGCAAGAAAGCAACAGAACCTCTCGATGGCATCCCACTGGCCGTTGGAATGTTGACACTGTTGCGTCAGTTCCATCCGGAAAACACAACCAAGTTTTTGGCTTTCATCGGTCAATATACTCGGTCAATGGTCGAGGCTAGTACAGTGTAAGTGCCATATATTCCCCGAAACGATTTCACGTTTTTGGTGGTTAAGCACTGTAGGAAAGAGATTGTCCAGCATCGACATTTTGTCACTTTTTCTATTACAGGCTTGGTGCTAAGTGCACGGAGTTACCCTCAGACGTGATAACCGTTCTTTTCTTTTTGGAGAGTTTAACTCAATTTGGGCACATCAGCCGAAAGGCGAGTTTTCCATTAATTATGTCATTTGAGACCTAGCTAAAAAAACCTTTGTGGCAATTAAATGGTGCATTCGTCTTTTAACCATAAAATTCCTTTCATTTCAGGAAATTTTAAATTACATTCCACCATACATATTTGATGATTTCTTAACTGCTACTTCTTAACAAGAATGAATATCATGCTGCAGCCAGCAACTGACACTACTCCATATTTGCTCATTGTTCATCATTGTCAATTGTTTGTTTTTGTTACTTTAACTAAAACCGTCAAGTATAAAAAGGTGTAAAACACCGTAAAAAAAGTCTGTATTGATCTTGAAATTAAATATTAATTGGGTATCAGAAATGACTGAAGTTCACTTTAATAATCATGCGCCTAAAATACCGGTGCAAATGTTCCTAGTATGACAAACTTTCAACTGCATTCATGCAGCTTTCAATATTTTGGAATACAGATTGCTTGCAACTGGAAATATTACATTTTCATATATAATTTATAAATTGCAACTTTGCTATCATTTCTTAATGCACATAATCAACAGAAATTTGCTAAACTTTGTTGGGTTGCAGCTTCCCATATCTAATCTTAAAATTGGGTAGAATCACGAAAGTCCCAGATGATGTAAACACGCGTGTTCAAGCTTGTCTGCAATCTCAGCCATACATGTAATGGTCTGAAAGTGGGACAAGAATCGCACCAATGCCAAAACCAATGCTCAGCAATCTATTAATATTTAGTATCTTCGATCTGCTGATAATAAAATAACGATTGATTATCAGTGATTAGAGATTGGACAAGGTATATCTTGCCTTTTCCCCAGATAAGGCTGACGGTTAATTAAACCAAGTTCTCAATTCTTGTAAGGTAAAGCGCAGATTCAGGTAAGAGTACTTAATTTTTAAATCAAAAGAATTCTAGACTTATGAAAAAAAAAGTTAACTTGGTTTTCGCATTTCCGTAAACAGCATCATGGTCTCTCCACTAATCCTGACCATAGCCCTGGTCCTAGTAGCTACCAGCACCATCGGCTTCACGGAGGATAAAACTGGTAAGTGATTCTAACCAATTATCGTAATTTTGCCTGACAAAGATATAGCATCAAATAAATGAATTGGAGAGTTGGTGCGAAAGTTAAACCAGTGAGCAACGGTGACATTTTGCCATGCGCGGCTATTTTTGAAACGAATAAACCTAAATTTGAATCAATTTTAACTGTTCGAGCAATGTACGAGGTATAAATGCATGCATGGAAAACTACGTCAAATCGCATAAAAAGTTAAACATGGAAATAAGATTAGAATTTTGTTTTTCTTTAAAAGAAGAATTGAAAATTCAAAATATCTCGAGCGTAACGGGCACTTTCAGAATAAATACTACATTAGTAGCAAAATAAGTCTTCAAACATGTACATCCATGGTAGCCAATTTTACTCAAATTTATTAATATCAGACCCACCTTATCTTGGCAGATTTCGCAAACTTCAAGGCTGGAGACCCCGTGCCCCTGACTGACCTCTTCGAATACACCCACAATAGTGACAAGATCTACTATCACCTCAACTTAACCGAAAGCACCATCACGGGTTTGGATCAGCCATCAAGCATTCAACGTAGCGAACTAACCGACGATGTCACTTATTCTTACGATTGGCTAGAGGTAGACGGCCAGTATGCGCAAGACGGCATGTTGCTCACCGTTCTTCCGGTATTCGGCAACGGCGAATATCACATCCAAGCCAGCGACATTGCGATCACGGTTAATTCTGCGGATCCCACCCAAAATTGGTTTTTCTACGTGAACGACGTCAACGCTACATTCCAAGATTTGTTTGGGGGTGGCCTAATGACCGTAGTGGCTCAGATTTTCGAGCCCAGCTTAGGTATCAGGGTAATCCATTATTTCGAACCCCAGATTCAAGATATATTGGAAAGCATGCAACAGCACAAATTGTTGAAATAGAAACACGAAGGAATCGTACCCTTACCAAAAAAAAATGAGTTTCCTTCATCAAACCATCAGAAATAAATATCGTTAATTCATAATCTACAATTGTATGAGCTTGGTTGTCCACTTACTGCAAGGGATGAGTGTCATAATGTTACAAATTTTAAACTTAACCAGTTGCAGAGAAAACCCTATAGCAAATGCAGTATAACCAACCCTAATTTTTGGAACAGTTGTTCAAAAATGTTCTTACCTGAATTTCTCCTAGTAAATTTCCAGTGTGCTAGTTTTGTCCGTGTTACAGGCACTTTGAAGGTCGACCTCGAAGTGAAGTAATCATAGTGATGCACGAATTTCAGATGAGATGTTCACAAACTTTGTCAATCCAGGGAGATACTGTCGAATCGTGACTATTTGCATGAAGCTGGTCATCCTCCTGACGAGTTGAATGAGTTGATCTTATAAGCAATGCAGATTGACGATGAAATCGATTTCAAACTTCGTTAGATGAGCAAAACATTCAGGTTGAAGGAGTAGAAAACGAAAACCTATTTGAAATTGATAAATTAATGCATGTTCCAAAAATTCCAGCAGGTAACAGAACGAAGTAATGCAGTCAAAACTCACCTTTAAGTGTGCTGGTTCCCATAATCCCAGCCGGTATCAAAAACAAGGAAATGTAGGCAAAACTCACCATTATGTATGCCGTGGAATAAAAGGTAATGTGCATACTATCCACACCATACGTTAAGCCAGTGTTTGGTATGAAAAGTTAATGCGAAAAACCAATCAATCTTAGTACCAAACTCGGCATTCAAAAAAATGGTAGCCATACACACGGCAATTTTAAAAGTTACGATTTGACCAATTTTACAAATTTATCAAATGCAAATGACTTTTCCACCATTCGATAACGAGCTGTTTGCTACAGCCTGATAGAGAAACAAAACACCTTGCCGGTTGAATTTTGCACAATTTATATTCAGAGACCTCCAAATTGAACTTCAAAATAGTTTGACAAATATTTTATCTTCTCATCATTTTCTTTTTAGTGTTAGTCGCCCTCCCACGTGGTGCCATCCTTTGCACCGATTTCCCTGCACGGCGTCTGCTTGTTTTGCTTTTGATTTTTGATTTCCAATCAACTCCCCTCACCCAACGATCCCGATCCTGTTCCCATCTTAGCTGCTTTACATCTGAACGTAACAAAAAAAAAAGTTCGGAAGTTAAGATCGTATCTCTGGTAAAGATCACGTCAACGATAAAACTGGGGACTCACGAGCATTATCTTTATTTGCCATTGCTTCCAATCCTCCCGCACTGTCTTGGGCATTTGCATTCTCGTCCAGCATAGCAGAAAACTGAAATTAAACACAATTATCAGCTTAACACCGTTATCAGCTTAAAAATAATCTTACCGACTTATTGTTAAAATTAACTGCAACAGAATGTGACATTTCGACTAAAGCTGATATAGCTTAACGAAAAAAATTCAGACAGCATAACTTACCTCTTCAGCAGGTGCAAATAATTTACTAGGATCAAATCTAAAACAAATAATCGAATCGATTAGACCAAATTTTTCCCTGAATTTAGGACAAATCGCCTTTAGTGCAGAATATCGCAGTGGAGAGCACGTACTCTTTGGAACGCTTTTTCTTAGGAGAATACTCTTCCAAATCCACACTGCCTTCATCATCAGACCAATCTTCAGTTTCCTTCGTTTTTCTCGTTCCATTAGCAAGACTTGTATCTCCATCAGATTCATCTGCAACACAATTTATATGTGCCAATTAGTAAGATGGCAATTTATATTAAGACGACAACATACCACAAGCAAGCATTCCGTGACTTTACCAGGCTCTGAAAGACCGCTCCCATCTTCCTCAAAGTCATCGTATCCGCCGCCAAGTTCATCGTCGCTTGACCTCTTCTTCGATTCTTTTATGTCTTCATCAAAGTCTTTGAAAGCTTCTTCAAAATCATCATCGCCCTCAAAGTCCATTTCTTCATCGTCGTCGTCATCGTCATCCTCAGAACTATCACCTTTTCCTACGTGGAAGAAATTTGCAAATAAGTTATTGCATAACTTGATATGAACCCTTGTAAGAACCTCAACTCTATAAATGCTAATAATGAAATGAATTTGTAATCCTTTCAGAAATACAATATTCCAGTGTTGGCCTAACTTTGAACAACTATAGATATCAATATTTCCTACCTTTTTTGCCTTTCCTTTTACTGCTCCCTGCCTTCACCTCACTGGCGAAATCAAGATCGTATTCGTCCTTGAGGCCTCCAGGCTCAACTTTGTCCAAAAGCATTTCGAATTCATCGCTGGCAATACTTTCGACATCTTCGTCATCTTCATCCTCAGGTTTCTTGGTTCGAGGTTTATTATTCAGGAAATACCTATGGAAAAATCGTTCATCGACTGGGATAGCATTTTCTTGTATTCTGAGGAAGTCGACGCTGTTAATGACAAGTCCCTTAGCACCACCTGGAACGTAACGCTTCCGTTTCCCTAAAATTGCACCCTGGAATGAATTGGCCGCAGAACTTGTAGGGAGCTTTTTGGGGTTTCGATACACGAAACGGTCGAGGAATCGCGACAAGGTGAAATCCTGTAGCGCATCACCGCTATACATTATCTGCTTCCCTTCAAGAAGGGTGTTTGCAAACATGGCGACAGAAGGATGGTAATGTCGACTCAGTTCAACGAGTTCCCAAGCGCATGTCCGCCCTGCACCAGCATATAACGGGTTACGGTGATGAGGGTCGTACGATTTAACTTTTTCAGGGTTTTCTGCTTTCTGCGTCGACGCGGCAAAGCTCACGTTAGTCCGGTGCACCCAAGAAGCAGCTTTTGGTTTATTAGGGCCCGACTTCGATTCTGATTTTGCAGCTTCAGGTGCATCCTGGCTACCGTCCTCCTCTTGAACATCTTCAAGTACATTGTCTTCATCATCTGAATCAATCTGATTACTTTTTAGTAACAATTTGTTTGAATTGCTTTTCAGCGCCTCAGAAACTAAAAACAACAGTGCGCAGATCATGCCTGGAGGCTGTTCCAATGCAATCTTTAATTGAAATGAAAATATAATTTATCAGTGAACAAATAATGGAATATGATCAAAATCTACAATTTGCCAAGATTTCAATTTTACAAAAATATAAAGTCGCCCACCTGAAAAATCCGTTTGATAAAAGCGTAGACTCGATGGCTGACCTGATCCCTTTTGAGAGATTTGTACAGCAAGTTGAGAAACATCGCCTGTTTGGAGGAATTCTTCAACTCTGGATCTAGCAATTTACGATACAAAGCGCAGTAAAACCTACAAATGAAATAGCGGAAAAAAAAGAAAAGAAAAACTGAGGCCGATGTCGCATAAGAATTACTGGAACGAATAAAGAAAACTACCAGTTTTGGTCCAGCAATTTTTACAAGCTTATACAACTGACCTGTCTGAGAAATCGTCTCCAGCATCCAACACATGGTAAATAAGCATGAGTGCCTGAATACCAACATTGAATCCTGTGGTGTGAATTATCTTGTATGTCGTGTTAATCTGACTTTCCATAGTGCTCGTATCTAGTTTGGCGTAAGGAAAAGCCCGATTCACACCGGTTAGCAAAGCGCTCATCATTTTCGAGTTCAGCTCTCCTTTTTTATTAGCAGCTTTAAAGAGGCAAAAGTAGATGTAGATCAATTTTGCCGCCAGCTCTTTATCTTGGCGGTCCAAAATGAGTTGATTGATGAAGCAGATTGCGTAATACATGGCCTTCGCAGACACATTTGGGCGAAAAAGTAGTCGCTCAACTTCATCTACCACGACTGCTTTCATGTTAGGGTGGGTGTTGGTAAGACGACACAGGAGTGAACTAGACTGAGCTGCTACCTTCTGATGTGGATCGCCCACTTTGTTCACTACACTTCTCAACAGGGTCTGCAATAAAATAACAATTTGAGATACTGCAATTTGAATTAATGCTACAACTGATTAGGGCACGTAAACTATAACAGTGCTAAAAATAGCGTAGAATATATATATATATATATATTTGATCTAGGGAATTAACTAAAAAATACACTAAATAAGTTTATGTAATACAAATAAAAACATTTAAATGAAATTGTAAATATACAGCACTCCCATTTGCAATAGAATTCAACTAACCTGCTCTTGCTCAGGATTTGCCGTTAATAAAGCAAACATTGTGTTAATGGCTTTATGTTTTGTTGCTTCAACAGTGTCGTGGGCCATCTTGCCTAAGGCTGTTAAAAACTGGTTATATCTGACTTTCAAGATGCTCTCAAAGTGCCATAACAACAGTAATTTATCGTATGAATCTCTGTTTCCACTTGAAAGCTGATCGAGATGGCCTACCGGTTGCTAAACATAAAAAATGAACATGAACAGCACTATTGAGTTAATGCACATTTAACATGGAAAGGGGGGACTATAATGACCTTATTAAGTAAATTGTTCTACTGACCTGTTCAAAAGAACAAAGCTTTTTATTTTCTTTCAGCAAATCTGTAGTAAATAATTCCTTCAAGGTATCTGGAAGTTAAATGGTAGAAATAAAAAATAGAGCAAAATTCATGATATTAAAATTTTTTGAACAGCAGAGGAAAACGCATACCAACTGCCATCAAGCATTCTTTTTTCCCCTTCACGTCTACCAATTTTATGAGGTTTTCTAAAGTGGTGAGATTATGAACGGGTGAATCTTGAATGAGTACAACGTAAGCAGCCATTTTGTCGGATGTTGTGCCGGATTTCAACACAGTATCGATCCAGTGAAAATTGGAGCGATTCCTGGCTGTGAACTGATCTGCAGAATCAAGAATAAAATCCGATCTGAAACTCCATATACAAAAACAAATAAACAAAAACCTTAAAAGAAATGGTTCAAGTTCCGTACGTTTCTTATATAGTGCAACATCATTCTGAAGAAGTTCTTTAGCGTAGCTTTCAAAATCCGTGATTCTTGATTTGTTTATGTTGATAGGCTTGTGTCCAAGGTTCTCAATTGCCACCTAATCAAAAAAATTAGATAGCTGCGATTAATGTTTGATAAGAATAAATTATGCCTTGTCTCCGATTTCAATTAAAGCTTAAAAATTGCTCAAACTGATTTGAGATCAACACGGCAAACAAAAAAAAAGCACAATAAAATACATAAGGCAAAAACATAGACATTTTACCTCATTCGTAAACCACTTTCTATTTGGTTTCACTAGCATATAATTGCGGATTTTGTGTGAATTCGGTGGCCCATCCCCCCATTTAGATGTCAGATGTTTCGGTTGGGCTTTGACAATGTCCTTTGGAGGTTCTGCACCCACAATTGCCACTCCATCATCATCAAATTTCTTATATTTATTTCCTTTTGTTTTCTTCTGTGTCGGCGCTGCCAAGCCATTTGGCAATTCCCCATTAAGTGCTTCATTTTGAACCCCATTTAATTCAGTCTGTGGTTTCAATTGATTGGCATTGTCATCAGTAATTTCATCATTTCCAACGTCGCCTTCTTGATCGACGGCACTGTCTTTAATTACAATTAGTTTCTGGTCGATTTTTTTGAAGTCTAATCCTTTGATAAACTCAAAGAGCTACATTGAAATAAAAATAAACGACAATTTATGGTAATAACTTTGAATAGATGCCTATATACATGTACATGTACACGTGCCAACTAAATCACCATGATACTAACCTCCCCTTTGGACAAAGTGGCTTCTCCACAGTCCAACTCATCCTTGATAAGGATTTCTTGCTCGTCGTCTTGAACATCTTCAATTAACTTCAGATCATCCTAAAATTACAACAAAAAAATCATAAGAAAATCTGTCAACTACCAGACTAGACTTGGGCCTGAACATGGGTGGTTGATTTCCAAATAGGTAATTTCCGCTAAAATAACGCCAGTACCCATAGGAAGACGCTTAAGATATTCAGTTTAGATTACAGTATTCAATCCTACCTCAATTCCACCTAAACTTTCTATTATTTTTAGTGAAATTTCGCAGTTATCCTTAGGTTTTCCAGCTTTATCTTTCGCCATGCTGCTGCGTTCCAACTGCGCAAGCGCATTCAATAGCTTTTTGAAGTGAAGCCGACGGCGCCATATTGGAACTCAAACTCACTATAAAAAAAATGGAAAAATTCAATTAATTTTCAAATCTTGCAATTTCATGCTGTTGAAGTAATTGGAAGAAGGTTGTGCGCATAAAACGTATAATGTTATGGAACTGCATAGTCTTATTTTTAGAAATGGAGACAAAAGTGATCTGCAACGATTTTATTCAAATTTGTCAATATATAACAGGGTTTTAATAGTTGAATGATACGTTTCTGAAATAAGTTTATTAATAAAAAGTATTGATATTTTACAATCTGATGGAAATGTTAGAATATGAAATGAGCGAAGATATAAAAAACATTAAATTTTTGAAATGTTTTACAGTGATTATTTCAAAAACTTTTATTTTTTGAGTTAGTTTTTGGAATATAACATCTAAAACATCTTCGCTCATTGCATGCATGTTGACCTACATATCCTTCTACAATTACATTTCCTACCTGTTTTTATATAAATATAATTTTGATAATTCCATGTCAATTCGACAAATTATGGTCAATTAATTTTTGGTCATTATTTTGGAGGGATTAAAAAGTGATGACATATTATTTGAACTTATGAAGGTCGATCACATACTCTAGTATCTTTTTGGATCTTTCTGGATTCGTCAGTGAAAAAAAAATTAAGCATGCATGTAATTTTTGCTAGGATGACAAACGATTTTTGAGGAACAAACATTGACATGTATGGACGTTTCACTTATCTATGGATAAACAAACAGTTTATAGGCCTATGTTATTTGAAAAACGACAATTTATAGGCCTTGTAGCTGCTAAAATGTAAAGTTTATATGGCAAAAGAAATCAACATTTCAATTTAAAATTACAAATTGTTTAACTTGTTCGTGTTCTCCGAAATATCGCTGAATTTCAAAAATAAAATAAATATTACATATTTGCACCAGATAAGTTTTCACTAAGTTTGCTACAGTTTCCAAATTCAGAAAACGCGCCTTTCCACTGCATTCACGTGCTATATGGGACATTTGAATTATTGAGAAAGTCCTATGTTAAATAAAGATGATAAGCCTATATGATGGAAGTCTTATATCATTGTTGACAGTTGGTTGATAATCATGATTTAGCATTATTGGAAATTATAACGACCCAGATTGAACGGCTAGCAGCTGATACCACGTCATCGACGTCTTGTGACGATGACGTCATCCTCATGTGATATAAGCTATAGCTTGTTGTGGATTGTTCCAGTGGCTTTCAATTTTGTGTAGTCATCTATTGCAAGGCGTTGAGGAACAGCATTTCTGACCAGTATAAATAGCCAGGTCGAGGGCTTTCAATTCATACATAGACAGTTGTCAGAACAAGAGAGGTTCATTGTCGGATCATACTTTCAAAAGACAATTATCTGCAGCTAGGAGCATCGCAAATACGTGTACGTCGTACTGGTAAGTACCTTAATTGTTTACAAACATCAGTTCTTTTCATTTACGCAGAAATACTTTTTGGGCTCGCCTTTGGTTGCATTTCTTATCTAACCAGAAAATATCGTGAGAAATACGTATGCATTACCTAATACAACGTTTGCCTATATAATTACCTGTACATCATTCTGGAATATATTGTTTTTTCGAAATAGAACGTTTGCTAGTGCACTTGTTCTAGAATTGGCGACAATTCAAATTCGAAATTTTGTGTAAAAATTCAAAACATTGGTTTTGCTAGATATAACTAAAATATTTCGCCATATAACACAAAGGTAGCGCTCAATTTGGTTCCTTTTGTTGAACGTTCATCTGTAGGCCTACATCGATCTGCCCAAATCAGGTGATTTTTAATACCTTCGTTTTGAAATGCGTACGACACAAATTGTGAATACACGTACATGTAGGTCTACACGTACGTGATCCTGCAGCCTAGCCTGAAAAGCTTGGTGTCACTTCAAGCATTTTTATATAAATGTAATTGCAGCTGTTTTTTAACTTTAATTTTTTGGATGAAGTTTAAAAAAAAAATTAAAGTCATTGCCCACAAAGTGTCATAGGTTATTGGGCAAGCTACATTTATATAAAGTCCGTTCAATGGCATTTCCAATTGCAAATTCATGACAAATTTATTCGAAGTTGTACAAAAAAAAAATCCCGGTCGACTTCCAGTTTGGACTTGTAACTGCAGTCGAAAGGAAATGTAAAATGTTGATTGGAAAACATCTTGTGCTGACATGGTGTAATTTCAACGACTAAAACAGTGCAAGATCTGTTGTCAGCCGTGTCACGTACCGTCAGGCTAGATCTAACCGATCATGTGATGAGCGCCTGGCTTGGCCAATTAAAGCAACGTCATAGAAGGAAGCCAAACAAAAAAATTGCCTATGGGCGTGGGATAAGAGCATAAATAATGTTGTTCTGCGTGCTACCATAGTAGCGTTTTAGTTTATCTGATTAGCAGAATTTGTCTTGCAGCAAATCCAGCGATTAATCGATCAGCACTGAACATGTCGGTGTCAATAAAAGCTTACTTGGTGGCGGCAGCCACATCGACTGGCAAAGATGAAATCCGCAGATTTTCCCTCGATCCCAAGACTCCCAACATTTACCAAATGTTGAAGGACAAGATTGTCAAGATATTTTTGATTCACCCGAATACGCCAGTCATCATGCAGTGGAAAGGTAGCATCATCTTCCGAGTCTGTGACATTAACTGAACTGTGGAAATTTAAGAATTAGGTGCTAATCGCTGCTTTCTTGCTTCACAGATGATGAGGGCGATCTGATCACCGTGTCGAGCGATGAGGAACTGATCGCGGCCATGCACGGCACTACTGAAACAGTTTTCAGAATTTACGTTAGCCGTAAGTCTCTGCAGATTTTCTTCGAACTTTGTTGCCACAAAGTGATTTTCTGCGATACTGATAAACCACTTTCTCTCTACTCAAAACAGTCGGCAGTGGCGACACGCAGGCAGATTCTAGCACCAAATCTCCCGGAGAAGTGCACCCTGGGGTTACATGTGACGGCTGCGAAATGGCCATCCATGGCTTCAGATACAAGTGCATGGAATGTCCAGATTTCGACCTGTGCCACAAATGCGAAACCAAATGCACCCACCCGCAGCACACCATGCTTCGCATCCCAAAGCCCGCAGATATGGTATGTACTCAAATCCGAAGTACACTAACCAAGAACCCACCCATTTACAAGCATTTGCTCGAGCGTGTTGCTAACCACCCATTATTTTCTATCCGTGCTTAGTTCCGTGCCAACTTCCCGTTTATGCCATACTTATTCGGGCGCCACGGAAACAGACATGGACGACACGGTGGACGCCACGGATTCCCGGGGTGCCAGCGTCGCCGCCCCCACAAGTACGAAGTTCCCTGCGAGAAGGACGGCGAGGGTTCTGCCGAAGAGTCCGCCAATGAACAGGCCAAATACAACTACCCTTTCCAGTTCCAACAAGTCTTGGACAAAATCTGGACCACTTTGGGTGGTCTGCCCCAGCAACAAAG
Organism: Kryphioiulus occultus; assembly: GCA_034687865.1. Lineage (NCBI taxonomy): Eukaryota > Metazoa > Arthropoda > Diplopoda > Julida > Julidae > Kryphioiulus > Kryphioiulus occultus. The sequence continues at coordinate 11,711 of JAQGAF010001111.1, read as the reverse complement.
TGAGTAAAATGTATAGTCTTTTTATCATGATTGCCGGCGCACGGACATTGGTCAAGAAAATGTACAAAGGCAGGTGACTTCTGGTTATGGCCAAACTGCGCACTCAGACGTTGCATTAGTAACAATTTATCTGCACCAGAGGAAACGCATTTGGAAGGCTGGCGTTGCTTAGCAATCCAGGTCACGCGACCTTGTTGCGAGTGTCAAAACAAAAATCAGATGGCTCAGCAGCTGGTCATCTGATAACGTTATCAATATACACGAAAATCTGGTTTCATGCTAACAGTGATGGTGCAAGGTCGAATGCCCATTATCTCTTAACGTGCACTGTTTTAATAATGCTGCGCTCTAATATCAAAAATTAACAATTTGCCCATTTTCTCACCATTAGACTTTGGCAATGGAAGCGCGAATGCTGAGGGCCAGCACACTGATGCAAACCACAACCCAACTGCCCCCCAAGACTTCCTGCGTACAGTCGGGGAAACCGTCGCCGCCATGCTCGATCCCCTAGGTAAGGGCTTGTGCAGTTTAATTCCCATTTTAACTCCACACATTTCGCTAAGTCAAAACGTTCGGTCATTCAGGAATTGATGTGGATGTGAACGTGGAGCACCACGGAGTTCAGCATCCGTGTGGTGCTCGCCACCCGTGCCCGAATAAAGCAGAAAACAAAACACCCGGGGACGATTCGGACAAGAAGACATCCACACCGAAGGAAAACAAAACACCATCCCCGGTCGAAAAACAAGAGCCAGTTGTCGTGGAAGCTGCACCGGTTAATAATTTGCCGGCAGCGGATAATGTGGTTGCAGAGGAAGCGCAACTGATATACCCGACATTAAACGAGGTGAGTCACGCTGTCTGACATGGTGGTAATAGATCGAAGGAATTTCGAGGGTAGAACGTTGACTTAATAAAATTTACGCACAACAGGAGCCGATTGTTGAGGCGACTGGGCCGAGCGCAACGTCCGAGCACGAAAATGGGGATTGGACCTACATCGAGGACAAGGAACGTGCCCTTATCCCACCAGTAGTGAGCACGCCGATCCAGAGTAACGGCGAGGGTGGCGCCATCCCTAAAAACGGACCTCCCACCACATCCATCGCCGACGAGATCAACCTCATTAGTGCCGAACCCCAACATCCCAGTTAGTATACGATGTTTTGTGAAAAACTGCATAAAATAAGTATTGGTTTAGCATGCTGAATTTTTGGCGTTTCACATTCTTAGATCCCACCATCCGAAGCGCTATAAACCAGATGTTGGCCATGGGCTTCAGCAACGAAGGTGGTTGGTTAACCCAACTGTTGGAAGTGAAAAACGGAAACATCGACAGCGTTTTGGACGTCCTCACTCCGGTCAACAAGGGCAGGAAAATGTAAACTGATCGAGCTAAATGTTTGCGCTGTGTATTCTGTTACGTCCACTGTTATATCGTGGTGTGGCTTCTTAGTATTATATCCACGAATTCTGGATGAGTTTCTTTTTACTTTAAACGTCAATACTTTTCTTGGGGAGGGTGGGTTACCAACACTTTGATAGATGTGAAGGACTAGTAGCAATTTTACATTCTTTTAAAGGCTGTGACTAAATCTGTTGTAGAAGAAATTTTGATGTCTAGCGACGTCTGCTACGCGCAAATTGCCTAGTAATGCCGGCAGTTTTATTGTATTATACTATCATTCGTGAACTTTTTTCAATAAAATGTGCACACAAGATAAGCGTCAGTTTCTATGATTACACCAAACTATCTGAAACTACAACTCGGCAGTTCTATCATCTCGTTGCTATCATTGTCCAAGAAATCTCAAATATTTTCCGGCAAGTTACAAGCAGAGGTAATAATTTGGATAAATTTGACTATCCAAATTGAAACTTATCAACATTTTTGGACACCCATGTGGACCTTAAAAGATCAGTGCTTTTGTCAATATTTCGACACTGACATAAAGCCAAAAATTTCGGACAATCATCAGTAATCAGTATGGTGCATCAACCCATCAGTGCTGCATCCATTACAGGGTCAGTATTACTATCTGTTTTTGTTGACTCTGACAGTATAATTGGCCACATAGTGTCCATTACTGTTAGTGTTGAGATATTGACAGTAATACTGATTGTAAGAGCGCTCATCGGGATAAGCCTTTGCTTTTATTATTAATCGTGGTACTTTTGTATTCCCCCCATTGGCGTCCACCATGATACTGCACTTACTGACAATACTGTACTACTTATTGTGTAGGGTCATGCAAATATCGACGCGTTACTGTCAACATTACTGATTCTGAATTATTGACGGTATTATTGACTTCTAAACATAGAAAGAACATGCATATTGTCTAAAATTATTGATAGATTTTAATTAAAATTTACTTCCTGATCACCCGAAATGTGAGGAAGGTAGAAAATCGAAGAATTATTAAGAATATTTGTTCGTAAATTAATGTACACTTGTATTAAAATTATATTTTGCTCTGCAGTCACCGTACCATTCGTCCAAATTAATTGGTTACAGTACCTTCCAGGTTAGTTCTATTTGTTGGGTAGGTTACTTGACCTCAGCGAAGTGATCACAGCTTAGACTGGGCCGAAAACAGTGCGGACAACTTTCTGGTCAGCATCACGTTGCCAGAAATCTTCAGTTTTCCAGACATAAATGCCTGAAGAAGAAAAAAAAAACATTATCTTTGTAATTCCAAAACGAGAGAAAATGAAAACTATCCAATCGTGTTCATTTCCGGTTTCAAACTTACCTTTTGAGGGTTTAGTTTCCCCGTCGCCATTTGCACAACATCTCCGTCTTCCAATGTGAGAGTGCACTGGGCTTTATCACCCTTTGGATCCCCGTTATACACGCTGCCTTGACCCACACGCATATCAAGGGCTGAAACATTGACAAATACTTCAGTTACACTGTTAAAGACTACATATCTAGCATGCAACGAAAGGCGCAGATAAATAGAGAATTCGATTGGCAATAGTGATGTAATAATCACAAATATTATGTGAAAAAATAATGCCGACCTACACAATTTGTGCTACTGTCATTATTCCGATACTGACAGCAAGTTATCCGAAAATTCTGATAACCACCAGTAATTAGAATAGAACACCAATCCATCAGTATATTAATAAAGACGTGTTGGATACTCACTCCATTTGGCAAATGGCTTTCCGTCCTTCAAAATGTTCCAGAGAAATACTGCGTTCACCTGGTTGCACAAGGTGGGCTCGCTTTTCACGCGTTCAGCAACCTTCTCGAAAAACTCTGCGCTTTCTCCACCAGCAGACTAGAAAAATATTCGAAGAGAAAAGCTGCATTTTTATTCTATACCATTCTATTAATTACCCGACAGTGGGGAGTTAATATGCCCAGACGACAATTTGCAAAACATGACCAATCCAGAATAGGGAAATTACATGTAGAAGTGTGCAACATTGCGGGTATTTTCCATCGGCGCATAATGTTGCGCCTTCACACGTACCTTAACAGGAGCAACTTCAGTTGCTCGAGAAGATGCATTCTCTCCTGCAGCATTCAGGTCTACGTATGCTCCCGAGATAACAACTTCACCGGTTTCGATCGCCTTGCAGGAAACGAACACTCTGTTTCCCTCTTTCCACATGTCGACGCTCAACGTCTGTCCTGGATAAACTGGCTTGGAAAATCGTACCTTAAAAAATAAACAGAAATCTTATAGTTAAGGTAGCTAGATTAAAAAAGCGGGTTATCAATGAGGCTTAGATTATATAAATTATGAACTTACTTTGATTGCGCGGAAGCTTTTAGGGTCATTTCCTCCGAAGGCTGTAACCACTTCTTTAGCAGCCATGCCTAGCGTGCACAAGCCGTGCAAGATCGGACGCGAAAAACCTGAAAACCGACACGACTCGTGTTAATTAGCTTTCGGACGCATTTCGATTATACAAAATACATGAACAGTGATCAGAAAATCTGCAAATATTTTCGAGTTTCGCACGTATACCAAATCGCTAATAAAATACGTGCCTCCCAGTGCAGCGAACTCTGGATCGATGTGCAAAGGGTTAGGATCTCCACTCAATCTATATAAAGCAGCCTGAACAAGAAATTATAATTAGCCGGCATTTCGAGCGGTTTAGTGGAATAAAGCTAAAGATAAAGTCGCTAACATTACACCGAGATCAAAATGATTCGACTAAAACACAATAACAGAAATTCAATGTTGTACCTGATCTACTCCCACCGGAACTTGGACGGTTTTATCTGGAGTGCGTGACGGAGGAGTCAAGCTTGGCACGGCTTTATCGGAGGCGCGCTTGCCTCCAAATCCGCCTGATCCCACCAAGAAAATCGTAAACTGGGCTTTAAGGACATGCAGTTTATCTCTGAAGGAGTTGACTGAAAAACGAGAAAATTGTTGTAAAGAAATTTCTTATATTCAGCAGCTAAACGATTTGAATGGTAGAACAGAAATAATCACCATCGTAGATGATGACAGCCCCGGAACCTTTGTCCAAAATGTCAACAATGTTGATATGAGAAACCAGTTTGTCCTCTGGCAATAAGGGTTCTAAGATCTCCAAATACTGTTCGCCATGGACCAACTAATGCAATGCAATCAAGAAATTCATTTCAGACAAAAATAATATTCTCCCATTCAAACACAATTCAGAGAAGATATTTTCTTTCATTCTTACGAATCAAAAAAATATCTACCTGAGCGAGGTTGATAGGCAGGCCTGGAATTGCACTGGAGGACATGTTCGCATTCATCAGAGACGACTGTGCTGGAATAATGCCGAACGTTGGAAACGGCGCAAAATCTTCGTTAACTTCGAACAGGTATTGCAGGTGTTTTTCGTCCCGGGTAGACACACCGACTGTCATGACAAAAAAACGACTTGAATCACTGATTTAACGCCGACAACAAATGTCAAATTTAGTTCGAACTGAGTTTACTTACTGCCTAAAGCATAGAGGATGGCATCCTTGCTTTTGTATGAAAACTCAGTCGAGGGCAACTTGTGGGCCATGGCAACATCCTGTAACGCAATGCGCTGAAATTAAAAACTACCGTGGAATACGGACCCAAAATTTACTACATTAAAATCACTTACTGGATCGATGCCAGATGCGTTTCCAGCTACTTTGGAGGGGACAAGTCGCCTCTTATCAGTCATACCATCCACAATACCACCAAAGGCTTCTAAACATTCATGAAAACCATTCGGAAACTTTTTGATTGTAATAAAACCCTCACATGGCAGTCGAATTTTTCAGGAGTATTTGTGGGCACCAACCTTGAGTGTTTGTCAAATTCACAGCATCTTTCATGTCCACGATGCTACTCCAACTGTCTCTCACTAAGAGTTGCAAAGAAAAACCAAACACATGACAAACAATTCTGTATTTAAAAATCGAATCCGCGCAACTTTACTCACCTAATTCAGGTGTTAGTTTCACTCCGGGTCTTCTCAGCATGGCACCTAGGGATCGCTGCCACTGAACTACAAGTTCAAAAATTAATTAGTTGCCTTTCACCTGAGCATAGGTGAGAAATCACTAGTGAGAAACGGCTCACATTTCCCGAACCATCCTCCAGCTGCTTCAAATATGCCCCCAGTTTCCTCGCAATCTTCATGGCACAACCAGACAACAGCGGGTGCCACATATTCAGGCTTTAACTCTTCAAATATGTCTAAAATGAATTTAAAAAACGAGGCCACGTGATGACAAAAATCTCACCAGTTCAATTTTATCCCCAAAATATGATAATATAATACCTGGAGGAATAAGCCCTTCAGTAAGACGAGATGCAGCCATTGGTACAATGACATTGGAATGAATGTTGTATTTAGCACCTTCCACAGCCAGTGTGTTGCTGAAGCCAACAAGCCCCAATTTTGCTTCAAACCAGAGTAAAATTTAGTAACACTGAATAGCAACATCGAAAATTTTTAGTACAAAAGTCAAGATGATAGGAACCCTCACCAGCACTGTAATTTGCTTGACCGAAATTTCCGTATGTCCCAGCAACAGATGATGTCATGATCACCCTAAATGTAAATGAGAAACTGCTAGCTTAAAAGAGTAATGAAATTTTGCGAAAAAAAAAAAAAATTTCGAGGGAAATATATTTTGGTAAATTACAGTCATAATCACAAAGCTGTCAAAACTGCACAATATCTATGTTGGGTTTTGGCATTTAAACATTTTGTATACAGTATATTGGCTTTTGCACACTACAAATTAAATTCTACGATACATAGGCCGTAACGATGGTCAGTTTATATGTGAAAACTTGCCTGCCATATTTCTGCTTTTGAAAGTGTGGCCAGGCCGCCCTGGTCAAAACAAATGCACCACGTAAATGAACTTGTTGCACTAAATCTACAAAATGTATCACAGTATTATGTAGATTGATACAGTTGTTGCAAGTATAAAAACTTCAATCCTGTATAATTTTCAATGATTCCTTACACACCCCAGTCAGAATCACTCATCCTTGCAAAGGAACGATCCCGAAGTATTCCAGCATTATTGATGACGATATCTGAATAGGAAACGCATCGTTAGGTTCTGACAGAGATTATACTTGATAAATTTACAATAGTTCCTGAAACTTGCCTATTCGACCATAGTTATCCAGAGCGGTTTGTACAATTTTCTCCCCATTTTCAACAGAGTCTGGAATTAAAATGTATCAAAGTGATTTTAATATTATAATTCAAGCCATGTAAGTGAGATGAATCAGCCTTCTGGTACATACCAAATGACGCTACTGCCTTTCCACCATCTTTACGAATCTTGTCCACAATGACATCTGCAGCAGCCGTGCTCTTCCCCTCTCCGCTACTACTGCCGCCCAGATCATTTACTATATGAAAATTATGAAGTTGAATAAAATTCTCACTGATATTGCATAATACGAGCTCAATCAAGAAGAACGTCTTATTTTATTAAATAGTCGAAAAGGGGTTACTGTACATAAAAGTATTCAAAAACGGTTATTTGCAATAAAATTTAACTTTGATTCAATCATTTTGGTATAGAATAATGTTCAAAGTCATATTTGCAAAATTCACAATACACTGCACAATATCATCGACCTAGGAATCATGAATTTTTAAAATGAAATTATGAACGAAACATTACACACCAACGACAGCTGCACCACGTTCAGCTAAAAGTAATGCGTAATATCTTCCCAATCCTGGAAATGAAAAAAAAAAACGGGTTAATACCAACCTGGAATACTGTCTCAACTTGATACCTTTTCAACATCTTATATAACTGTAGTTATTTTCAATCGCTACATTGGGTGACAAATTCAGTAGCAAAATAAATTTTGTAGTTGAATGGTTTTCCACCTGCTAAGCTACAAAAAACACGAAAATAAACAAATTCCTCATCTGGTTTATCAGGAATGGTAAGAAAGAGATTCCTGGTGAATCCAATGAGTAATTGTACACTTTTGCCTTTACGAAAGTGACTATAGGAAATTAAAAAACTATTGGTAACAGGGCGAGTTTAAGCTCACAACTATAAGTCCAAGTTTGCAGAACTTGGCGTATTTTCTGTCCACAATTTTACCAATATATCAGCTGACAAATCAGCTCTAGTTGCAAAAGTCCATCGTGTAGCTTTCTGATATTTTGCGCGGCATACCGTTGAATACAAATATAAAAAAGGCCAATCTTTTATTAATATATCAATTTTTTCGCATTCTGATAAGACGAAGGTAGTTCAAAGTTCAGTACGTTCACGTTTCTCCAAGTTATTGAAATTATCATTAGCCGTAGCGCGACGGTGGCTCCCTCTGTGATCTGCAGGTAGCCTAAATCAGGATCATTTCCAAATGCACCAAAATTCTGCAGCGTTTTATATCCAAACCAGTATTTTAAATGCTGCAAGCTAAAGTCAATAAGAAAAATTCAGAAAGACGAGTGCATTTATCAAGACTAAAGTGGAACGTACTTTCGAACAAGCTAATGTTCGAAGTTCTATCTACTATTTCTATCTGAGTTTATCTATTGTTCGAAGTCAATAGTGCAAAAATGCATAACCTACTTACAATAACAGAATTACTCTTAAACGCATTTAATTTCAACAATAATTTATAGTGTACACATTTTTTAGTGAAATCATGGCCTTGGTGTGCCACGCACTCACCTCCACCTGCTCCAGTAACAATCGCAACTCTCCCAGCAAAATTCATGGCGAGCGAATTTCAGATGCTTCCTGATGCGCAGAAACTTCTGCTAGGAATAAAAAGGCTGTCGTGGAGCGTTCATCAGGACCACAAAGGTCAAATTCACATCAAATGATATGAAATTGATAACAAGTCCTCATCGTATGATCGCAAAGTAATTATGGGGGTCGCGAACATCGCCATCTACCGACAACAATCGCAAACTTTTGGAACCCGCGAAAAAACGAATTATTTAAACTAGTAATCAGTAACTTTATAAAAAAAAAATTGAGAAGACTGAACGTAAACTGTGAACGTTCAGAAACATGAATTCAAAATCAAACTGCGAGATAATTTCTTGGCAATAATAGAGACAAGCACACAGCTTTAAAATTGGGCGCATTTAATGATGGAATATTATCTATACGATCCATTACATAGTGAAAAATACTCTAGGAACTCAGGACACATCTCGTTACGAAATTGTTAATTAAAAAAACGTAAAATCAAGCACACATGCATTCACTCTACCCTGTTTACGCTAGGCAAACAACCCTTAAAACTGCAAATTATTAGAAATCATACTGCTTCGAAAAATTCCTACACCAACAAGTCGTTTTCTAATAAATTACGGCCGTTATCACATCTATCGCGTTTATACAGTATAGCGAGGTTAAATTGACTGAAATTGACGAGGTAAGATTTTGCAAAGGTGTCAGTACTAAAAAATGTGCTACCAAATTATACAAACGGGGTAGCTAGAAGTTTGATGAAGTATAAAATAGAAGTTAAATCCCTCTGCCTACTAAACCCAATTACAGAAATGTTATAAAGATAACTTTCACCAGAAAGACTGGCAGAAACCATAGTGCCGGACAACTACGAATTGCAGCGATAACTTTTAAAAATTCTGCCAAGTTACTTCTGCAGCCAATTATAAGCTATGAGTTACAAAATTTAGATTTACAATTGCATTTTGATTTCTATGTGCATCCAGAAGCAATGACGTTATTTGTTCAGTTCTCATAATAGAGAGTTTCAGCTCCACGTTAAACGTGAACGTGAAGCAAATCTATTTTAGCATTGCTGATGAATGGGAGCAAATCACGTGACATTATCCACGTGTGCGTTCACGGTCAAAAACTCCGTGTTCGACGTGAAAATGAGCAAACTCACGTTCATGCATTTTACCAGCAATATTGAATTACTGAATAATTCGGGTAACAGGGTACCCCCAAATGTTGGGTACATGTATAGCTTCAAATAAATGACAAAGAAATCTCTTTTAAAGGTAAATTCTCGATAAAATGAAAAAAGATAGCGAAAGCTATACACGTCAAAAATTTTATTCCATGGCACGAGATCTGCTCCCATTGATTTGCAATGCTATACGTGACGTCACATGTTTTCGTCACGTTCACGTTTAACGTGGAGCTGAAACTCTCTATTGGCTACTCTCAAACACTCAAAACACACCCTAAACAATAGTAAATTCTAATTTGACTTCATAAACGCAGCTGCATAAACATGTACGTTGGTCGACTCTTAATGTGATCACGGTTGGTGTTATCATTAGGTTAATGTGATCATTTTACCTCATGTAGGTATCGAAAAAGTCAAGAAATGAGAAGTTGTGGAAGAAAAACTGCCAAAAGTGATGTCCAATGTGAAAGAAAATCAAAATTTTTTAAGAATATTCTTCCAAGTGTCCGATATTCATTGTCGGGAATATTCCGATAGCTGCCTCACTGACTGAATTTGGCATTTGCCAGGGTGTGATTTAAGCAATTAACGAACTGACTGATGAAAATGATTTTGAAAGTGACAAATATATATTATATGAAACGTGTCTATTAGTTGAGAAACCACCAAAACGTGCAGGGATTAAGAGAAGCTTATGGCTTTTAAGTGTGTAGCACAGATCAAACTGATTTTTAAGTACAGTATACGATGCAAGAAAAGGATAATTTCATTAAACAGACAACTATGGAAATGTTGAAAGCAAACAAAGATAAGTGAGTTTTTTAAGCTGAATATCCATGTAATTAATGTACGTGCACATAAGAATTCAAATTAAATAAATGATGTATTTTTGTCATTCAGCTATTAGATGATATTAAACGGCGCCCGCTGTACACGCACTTTCTAAATTTCTATCATTGAAGATTCATGTACAGTACTTGTACATGTATAGCGTTACTCGCTTTATTAATAACTTTCGATCTCCCACCCTTACTGTCCGGGGGAGGCATTTAATAACCCTGTCAATTCATCGTCATTATTTCCTCTCTTACAAGAATCCATCGAAAGTAAAGAACAAGGGTAAAAACAATCATTTCGCAAAAAGTCGCTTTGGGTAAAAACATCGCTATTTTCACCGAGTCCGATATTACGTTACCGGCTAATCGATGCGGACGTTCCGGGAGACGGGGTTGTTTCCCGTCCAGTTATTAGTTAGAAAATGCGTTTGGAGAGGGACGATATTAGCGGATGAGGCAGCCGAGATGGTCGCCATTCAGCGGTTTTCTATGTCACGTCCTGCACCGCCGCTGCCATGCAGAGCGTTTTTTATGCGGCTCCGGTGATTGATCACATTTATCATAGGCCTGTGTCCGAAATCGACAACAAAATAAGCGGGATAATGGGAGGCCGTTTCAAAGGACGCTCTGATGGACGGAAGTCCACCGGCGTTCGTGACGTGACCGCGGCCATGATGGCGTCGTGCGGCAATAATTGCATATGCGAAGGGAAAAAAAACACGACATTGATAGTGCTCGGGATACGGATGAATGGATGTAGGCTGAGTGACGATGGATTTGGAACGTACGTGGGAATTGTTGTGACGAGTTTGAGGGTTTGGTACCGTACCTGCCTTAATCAAAAGAGCATAATTTAAAGAAATATCCCGTTTATACCCATTCTACACTGCAACATCCTATATGGATCGGACGCGAATTCTAGGTTGGACCGAGTTAAAAGAAAGAATCCACGGTCGAAACGATATGCTTTTAGGGCAAACGTATCTCAAGTAATGTATGCAGGGTGCTACCATCCCAAAAATAGCAGTATCAAATGACAATTCCTATTACATAACATACTGGAGATGTTGGTTGGCAACACTGCCTGTCTGACGTCATGCTCGCCTATGGTCCAACCGTGTTGTAAAGAGGGGTCAACTGCATTGTGACCGTCTCCACTGCAACATCCAACCTAGATTCAGCATCCGATCTATATTAAATGTTGCAGTGGAGTTGGGTTTTAGTGCGGTTGCGCTCGCCGCCAATTAATCTTGAGCATTTGAGGGACATGTTTATGAAGCCTATGATTGTAATGAAAAAACGAAATTTCGATTTCATCCACGTTTGCCCAGGTTTGTCACAGGGAAAGTCCAGCACGACGAGAGTGTCACCTTGATGATCAAGGATCTCCAGTGGGACACACTGAGATCCAGACTGGATGCTTTTAGCATGAATCTTTTTGAAAAGTTTACTTTACCCCAAAATGCTAATTTGGTGGAGGGAATTTTTAAAC
>JAQGAF010001110.1:0-35309 GCA_034687865.1 Kryphioiulus occultus | reverse complement strand
ATAAATTTTACCCCCCCCCCCCCCCCCCCCCCCATTTTATTTCTCTCCAACGTGCAACTCTTCTTGTATGTTTACAATAAAAGGGGTACGTGAACTATCGAAATATTAGCGATCTTGTCGTTATTTTAACACCGTTAACAATCACCATATTCACTATATTTCGAAGGTTTTATTAATGTGGCAATCAACGACCAAATATCTGTAGCCATGCAAACGGTAATTGGCCTCAATACAAAAATTAATTTAAAATACAGTTACAAGGAACAAATTTTGACAAATGGTAAATGAAGTCTTTTGTTTCATGAATTTGGTTCACAGATAGTACCAGCAGAAGGCGCTGTAATTGTTAGAATCCAAAAATGGCATCTATGCAGCAAAAAGCTCTATTTTCTGGACCAGCTTATCAAGATACCAAATCAGTGTTAAGTGCAGTTTCAAAATTAAATTAAATTCTAAAGAGATTTCCACAATAGAAATTCACCCAAGCTAGGTTGTTTCCAGTTCGACCCTCTTCAGAAATTGCGTTTAACACTAACTTATGAATTTGTCACATTTACCACTTACCACATTGAGCATTCTCCCATGCTTCTATACACTTGTAGATGCTATTTGCGCTTTTAGCGAATACAACGCCGCCTGCTAGCACTCACTTGAACCAAATTACATGTACATGAAATGAACTTCAGTTCTTATAACGTTTCCAAAACGTGTTCCTTAAATTGTAACATTTATAAATTTTGTAATGAAGGTAAGGACTATATGATCACCCTGTATATCTATAGCCAAGCAAGATATGCAAGCAGATGCCCTCGAGAATACAGTCTACATGTAGCTCCACTGGCCGATAAAGATTGTCACAATTTTGGCACAAAAAGCAAACGACGAATATTCTATACGTTGCCAAACCCTTAAAAAAACCAGACATAACGACCTTGACCAAGAAACGTAACGATAATATTATGTAACGTATTCACTATTTCTGTGACTTATCAAAGCAAAACAATAGCGTGGAAATTTGGCAGTGGCACTGCATAACGAGATTAAAGTCATATTTTATTGTGAAGTCAAACAAGAATGTATTCACTGCCTTACTTTCGACCATGCAGTGCCAAATGAAGACTTCCCAAGACGGTTGTTGCCAAATCTGGCGAATATGCATTACCTAAATGTCTCAAGTATTAGAAAAATTCAAAAGATGATTTTACTTTCAATCTATTTTCTATGGAAGTATCCATCTTTTTGGTTGCTTGCCAAAGAAATAAAGATAAAATTAGAATAAGGTTTTTTTATTAAAAAATGAAACTATTAACATCAAACATCCTCGGCTTCCTTCTTTTCTTATTCATACTGCTTTGTATACACGCTGCTAAATTATTTCCAATTACTTTGTACAGAAAGCTTCCTCGGAGCATTCTGACGTTATTTATTACGGCATTTTGTAGGCCAGCGTCTATGCAAATTACTATTCTTAATCTGACATTCTCAGAAGCTCCACCATGTTTGCAAATATGCTTTCCTCGCATTAAAAATACATTTATGAATTTGAAATGGCAACAAATGCATGGGAAAGATTTTTAAACGGGTGGATAAAAATTATGCTATCTGCTCCGCGTCTGACTTTGTAAAATAAAATGTAAAAATGCTATATTTTTTGTTACCGCTTCATTAAATTCATCAAATAAGTTAATTGTGAAGTCGAATAAAAAAACGCATTATTAACAACTATAAATGTTTTCAAAGTGTTTAAAACAGAATAATGCATATCGTTGGTGCACTCGATATTCACAATGCCTTCTTAATTGTACAAATTTGTAATTTCTTTAATTCAGGATTCCCACAGGTTTAGTAACAAAATCCCCTATCTTTCCCAGGTACCCAGGTTCTGTAGGAACCCTGTTAATTGTCTCCATGTTTTGCACTTAAGTGCAGCTAACTTCGAAGTCAACTGCTGTACAATGGCCTGCGCTAAAATGTTAACATGGAAAATTTAACTTTCTTCTCTATTTTTGTTGATCGCTGAAGCTTTTAAAAGATGTTACCAGATCTCGTGTTTATTGTAAGGAAGAAGGTTCAAGTATGGATTTTTCAACTGAGGTACACTCCTTGGAAGAAAGTTTTCTTTTTTCAAATCAAGATAATCTTTAAGAGCAGAGGAATGGATATTGGTTTCTGAACGACTAGCACGTACTTGCCCTTTGTTGTCATTGAAAACACGATATTTGGGATAAGCTGCTTTAAAGCTTATTCATGGAAGTGATGAATCAAATGTGCTCGACAGTTTTCGATTTGGGAATAATGTTATGACGCCAAGATCCATAGGAATCACAGATTCTTTTCAAATGTATTAATGTGTCTAACAGGGTAATTTTAGCACTATTAGCCATTTTGCGTTAAATATTCTTAGAAGAAAAACTGATGGTAAACGTAGCCTCAGGTGTAAAAGATTTTATTTTCAGCGATGAAAACATCTCGAGATTATTTTTGATGTCGAAAAGAGCGCAAATCTTGTGAAAAGACGAATTTGGTCTCTTTCTTATGCTGACAGAGCTTAGAAGATCTAAAAGCCTAGTGTTAACTGCCCATTTTCCGTAATGTCCTGGACTTATGGGCTTATGTGTTTAAGTAAAATTCCGTTATCTAATTTCAAAAATAAGCTTGGGTCTGCAGGGGGATTTCAGAACAATAATAGAATAAATAATCCTACTGTATGTTCCGCTTATAAGTCATCTTGAGCTAACGTTATTCCAATGCTTATAAACAGCTGCTCCTTTCCTTTTGAAAAATAGCAATATTAATAAATCAAATGAGCTGTGCAAGTAACAGGTACACTAAGTACGTCCAACTGCACTGTCCCTATGCTGTATACACCGACTAGCGAGATGCTATGTATTTCTAAAAAAAGTTGTTTTTGCTTGGATTACATAAACGTAATTGTTCTATTTTAAGACTCAAAATCAGACAAAGAATACGACATAGATAACATAAATTGCGTACTTTTTTCAGACAAAATAATTTTTTTTTATGTTGAAATTTGGTTCAATCAACCACCCATGGACAAAACAAACTTTAAATAAATTCTGGGAAACTGGGTGAGGCTAGACATAAACTATGTCCATTAATGGGCAATTCGAAACCGCCATAAAAGGAAGCAGTGCTGCGAGAAAGCATGTAAACACCGACGTAAACATTATTTAATGATGAACTTTATAAATCCAGCCTAGCCTGCAAAAAGGGACGATTTCCTCCAAGGTTAAATTGATAGGCCATTTTCACCGGAATCAGTGAAACTTAAATGAAATTAACGAACATAAATCAAGTTACCCTTGGGTTTTCGAATAGCGATTCATCGTTTAAGATCTATTTAATTTAGTTTCCCTTGATTAAAGAGTAAAATCAGAAATAGGTCGGAAAAATAAAAAGGAAAATTAACCATATTTAATAGGACAGTTGCTTATCATGACACACATACCGCATCTCTATGCATTTATTTCATCTGCAGAATTTAAGGAATTATTGAAGTAGTAAAATCTCGGATTTCCTACAAATTAAAGTATGCTGAAAGTGACTAACTTGTCTGGCTTAATTACTAACCAGCATTAAGCAAAATCATCACCAATGTTCTCCCAGAGACAACATTTTCAACTTCCCTGAGGTTTCTCTGACTTTTCCAGGTTTTATAAACAAATTTCTTTGACCACCCTGATCACTAAAAATGCTAAAATATGCCATACCAATGTAAGGAATGCTATATTTATTGCTTATGATATATAAGATGGAGGCAGGACACACATTTTCACAAGGAATCAGCATACATGTACATGAACATGTACTGTACATGTAGATTAGTTTTCTTTAATTTCGTTTACAGAATTGCTTGTCATTGCTTGATTTTTGTGATAACCAATGCAAAATCTGTTATTGATTTGTAAAGTTCCCTGACTTTTTCAAATTAAATCAAATTTTCCTGACTTATCCGGGCCGTTTCAATTCCCCTGAATTTTCCAGGTCTGGGGGAACCCGTATTACACACAAAGCTGACAGGTATAGCACGGAATTTAAAAACATGTACATATATGCATCTAAATGCTGCGCAAGACAAATGCGCTAATTTACTGCCATTATTACTCAATAAATAAATGTTCCATAGGAAGTTCCATTTCCATCACACATCGTGCATCATCTCATTTATCTCTACGAACAACTGTTTCTGACACTTCAAAGGAAAAACTTTTCCAATAACCGTTGTTCATGTTTAGCAATATTCCTAGAACTGACAAACACCACAAAAACTGACACGGTACACCCAGTTTTTCAAATCAAACTGAGGCTGGGAATGATTATGCTAGTTTTATTTTTGAACCAAATAACACAGGCTTTTGTTTTGAGAGGAGATAGTCAATTTTATTCTTGTTTTATTGATAATCAATACACTGTAGCTTAAATTCTTCGTCTATTCAACTGTGACAATTATTTTCAATTATTTTGTGATTGCTTAAACAATGGAGCCCGGACGGCTCGAACGATATCCAACAAATATCATTGCAATAATACTTTTCAACATAAAACTTACATTATCAAATTAAAGAAATGCAACGTTTGTCATCACGCTACATCCATAAATCAGCCATAAATCATTTCATAAAGTTTATTTGCTGTCAATGGTCCTACTGCATAAATGAAACCAACATAGGCTTTAGGATGGATCTGCTTTACAAAATTTAATTTATCAAGATTACAAATTCGGTGACAGTATTCGCGCATGGCAGTGGATTTAAATACCATTAGCGCCTTGGAAGAATTTATTCAAGGTTTTTTAGTAAGTTCAACCAATTATGCAAATTATTCCTCAGACTGATCGAATTTTAGGTTTTCGAATGAAGACGTACATTAACTTCTCTTGGGATCAACCTGTTATTCGCGTGAGAATCAATCTCCTATCACATGACAGATCGATAATCGATATTACACGGCACTGCGTTGAATTGAATTGAGAAACGCATATGTAATCGAGGCCCAAGCGTTGGATTTCGGCAGATTTCATTCACGATAAAGGTTGTGCAATCACCATATTCGAGGCAGGTTTCATGATTTCACTTTCGGCTTAATTTAAATTGGTTTTGGTTTAGTATACCCACAGGAGTCTGAAATGGATGAAAATTCACTGTTTTCAATGATCCCAAATACACGAGCCTATATCATAGGATTGTAATCCCTGTTCCTCAGCAAGAGTGAATACACGTAGGTTCCATGAGTATTTTGTTAATAACTGAACTTGTCCATCATTTTTAGAAAAACATTTGACGAGACGCTAATTTGAAACTCGGAATTTGCATCTACAGCAGCTACAAAAGAAAGCTCGTATAGTCATGCCATATGAATTTTGCCCCAATTTTCGTATTAGCATGCAGCTATAACATTTAGCTGTTGAACAGCTGCACGCCCCTAATAACAGAAAACTTCACATTGTTTTCAACTAATTTACTATAGATTTTAATATCAAGCATGGCGCATTGTCAAGGGCACTACCTACGTCTTCAAATTTCCAATGTTGTACAGTATTACTTGTTCCAAAAGGCTTTGAAGAGGGGTCGTTCACAATGGATATACCCAAACGAGATAGGGTCAAAGCTGGTGACAAATTCGGCTACCATTTTTGCCTCAAAAAAAGTAGTGGATTTAGTGAATTTAACTTAAATATTGATGATCTATGGATATAAAGTTGCAAAAGGAATTGTCGATATGGATATACATGTACTACAAGTTAGTCCCAACTCCACACGTGCCCAAAATAATTTCTATTTCAACTATACTTGTCTATAGTACATGTACACAAGAATGACACCTGTCCTAGCTGTCGCAATTTAACTTCGTTATTCCCCGCATTTTTGTTGCTTTTTTGTGGCAACCTAGCCTAAAAATGTAACTCCCCAGTCGTCAGGCAATCACAATCAGCCTACGTGCCGTTAGGAGAAATCCACTTTCTCATTTTGACTATGGCGGAACAGATATACAGCTTAAGCTTAGTAGGCCATAGTGCACTGCAGTTAAACAAAAGAGTTTTTACTATTTTATCAAACACCATTCAGCTTTTAAAACATTAAGAAATACGTGTAAAAAGTTAAAATCTTGCAGGCGATGTACCTTAAGTTTTCGTCTCTGGAGTATGAGGACTAAGTAAAAAAGTCGCAATTACACATGAAAAGATAAGAGCAATGTGTAACACCCAACCGTGCGTGTCATAATGACTGATTCACCATGTTTTTAGACTCTTCGCTTACGGTCCATCAAATTCATTATCAGATTGGTGCAATCAAGGCAAACTAGGCGCATTCCCCAAGACGTAATTCAATGAAACGTTAATTGCGATAATGGAAAGAAAATTTGCAGCCTTCGCCATGCAATTCAGCAATCAGACCCTAGCCAAAAAGATTTAATAAACCGGAAGGCCATAAACCATGTACCCATCTCCCATATACGGAACTAATACCGCCATTAATAATAACATTATTCGTCTTTGATATAAAGCCAAAGTGCATTAATGCAAAATGCTACGAGCGGCTGAAATCAGAACCATAAATACCAATGTGACCAACTGCAATTTCCAGCAACGGAATAACTTAAACTACATGTATACATCCGCCTGAGCCCATTGGAAGCCCATGATATAGACCACATTTGTGTTGTAAATCAAACAGAATGCATGGCAAAGCAACGAAGAATAGGCAAATAGATTCCTGGATTTCATCGTGAGTTAAACACCCAGAAAATGTGCAAACACGCGTTATTTGCGTCTCCGAGCAAATAAAGCATCAATTACCGTGATGTCGAGTGCTCAAATATTGAAAACCGAGTTTCATATCGCCGAGGAAGACGATGATCAAATAATTCAAATTGAAAAGCCACTTTCCATATAGAGTTGAATTCCAGCATGCATTCCATTTGGCACCGATAGAAAACTCGCATTCTGGAAACTCAATGTGATCTCCATACAATAAGGGAGTTTCTTCCCTTAGTTTGCTTTAACAGAATCTTCAGCATTTAAAATAATAATTGCTTATAGTATGAAAATGGGCAAATAAAAAGTGTTCAATCCGCATGACTTCATCCTTGAAGATGGAAGGCGTGCAATGAATAAGACGTTCACGGCATTCTTCTCACTGAAGAAACATTGTGATTCCTCATTAATTTTCACGTTTCCTTCCCTACATCCGCTCAAAGATAACAACATCAAGAATTGGTAGTATAATCCCATAACAATGCAATAATGCAAAACTATACACAAATTTAAACAATTATTCGAATGTAAGTATGGAACCTCTCTTGCAATCGCAGCTCTAGAGTATAAAGCTTACTCTGATTTTAAATATTTATCATCGATCAATTAAGGAAATTGTGAACAGTTTGACAAAGATGTTTCAATTCAAATTTATTTATGGACGACATCCGAGATACCGTTTGCTTGCTTTCTGTTTAATAAACTTTCATCTCAATTTCGAAACCAACTTTAAATCATTGCTCAACTATTGTGTAACGCCCATAATTGATGTATTTCCCTGTAATTTTTATAAAGTCAAAATACAAGACATAATAACTTTCATTCACATCAAACTTAACGAACCTATAATGTAACGCAGTCAACGGAAGCTCGCCTAATAACATAAATGGTAGCGCCATCCATAAGCAGCCCGGCTCTTTTATTTATCCAATTTACTAATCATCGTTAAAAGCCTCGATCCATCTTAATTAAAGTAAATTAGGTCGTAAAAACTTAATTTATAGGTAGTAATTTAATTTTCTAACCCGGCACCGTCTGATAGGTTGATCAGCATAGAATGAAGCAATTAACACAACAAAACTGAATTTATTACACTGTCATGTGACGTCTACGTATATCATCATTTGTCCACAGATGGCTGGATATGTCGATGAAAAATTATATTGTAAAATTTAGTTACCACATCGACAACACCATTACTAAGCAGAAATAACACTGCAGCTAACCATAAGACAAGTATTTGTAACTAAATAGACATAAGGCCCGATCTGTGTATAAAAACTAATGGTAAGTAAACAATAAAGGGTTGAACAAGAATGCCAGAAATCGAATTAATCTCACAAAACGACGAAACACAGTGATAGAAATGTCAAACAATATTTCAATCACGATTCTATGTTTGGTTATATTTCAGCTTGAAAGCAAATGCGTCACTAGTGCCAGCTGGATGAACTAGACCATCATTTATTCCCTTTGATGAAATTTCACATTAAATGTAAATTGATTCGACGTCCTCCATTTTCGATTCACGCATTTTGATAAATGACAAAAATTCCATCATTTTAATATAAGTATGATACGGCATAGGGTAAAAGCCAATAGATCACCGAATATATAGGATACTAGGATGAAAGCCAATGCATTAAACAGCATACGTATAGTAGACATGGTGGGTTCCAATTAATAGGAAAATGGGGTGCACGAAAACCCACCAGGCGCCATTAGCGAATATTTCACACGTAAAGTTAAGTGTAACGTTGCAATGATCGAATACTGGCACAAAATGTGCTGTAGAGAGCTGTGTGAGCCAAAGGCTAAAATGCAATTGTGCAGTACATGCTTGAAGTGAAAATAATGGCAAGCCATGAATAAATAATGAAAATTAACTTCAGACACACAGGGTAATGCGTTAAACAACGAAGGAGTTCACCAGACCGTACGTAAGAGTCAATTTATTTGCATGATTAAAATATGAAAGGTGAAAAAGGAAATTATCCTGCAAGTAGAATGCAAGTAGAACGCTATTAGACGTGGCAGAATGAGCTCCATGGAACTGCAAATTTGATAATTTCCGAGGCCCTTGGCAGAAGGTTTGCTCATGCTGAGTTCTGAATCCCAATGTAGCCACGCATTAGATAACCTCGCATTTGATAACACAAACATGCAACAGGTTTACGTCTATGGAATCTTTTCTACATCCAGGCACATGTAGAACTACAAGCACGTGCTTCTTCATTTAGAGTTATAAAATAAACGTTGATTAAAGTTATCGAAATAGCCATAAAATTGGTCGGTATTAGGATATTTACACACCTACCCTATTGCGAGCTTCCCCTAACTGCAAGTTGACTTGCACATTTATGTTTCCCCTAATATAACCTTACCTGATCTGATCTGATCTAACTTATAACCAATAGAACAGGTTATAGGTTAGATCAGGTGAGGTAAGGTCGGGTTTGCAAGTTGCCCCACAAAGCCTATGAGCTGTTAGGAAAAGCCCACCTGTTTAGAGGTGTGTGCATATCCTACACATACCAAATTGGTGTAATACAACTTTACCAGAAGCTACATAATTTTTCAATTTTATCTTGAATTGCATTCAGGTTATCTCATATTATCGCATTTATACTTCATGAAACAACTGCACTTCAGAGAAATGATACAGATAAAGGTAATGTAATTAACAAACTAATATCCATAATGTTAATCTCAACCATATTTTAATGTCACTTCCACCATACTGTTACCCAAACAATCCCGCTTTAGATAACGAAGGAAGAAAATTCGCAATCTCTTGGGCTGTTGGTAGAGATAATTTTTTTCTCAAGATAATACAGTTTCAACTTCAGTGAATAATAAGGAACAGCAAACAATGAAAGTCCTAGCACCTTACTAGCAAAGTTGATTGAGTTTTTATCTGTTTACTATCACTTTCCGGAAGTCTCATATGCGATCGTTTAACTTTTACATCACCAAATCCACAGAGTAGAATGGGCCAAGGAATTTCAACGAGGAAGTTTGCATCTTACGAAGGTCTTAAGGAATTATCAGGTTGACAACTTTCTCCAGTGTCTCCAGGGTTCTTAAAAAGTAGCTTAAACAGAGTCGATAACCCCATCCAATTCTATATCTGCGGCATAACCATTTATAGATGGTGCACAATCATCCCATAATGCATCTCAAAATTCAAACGTTTGAGGAAATGACCGACTTCCGGGAAATGCTTAAAGTAGTAATTCGCCTTAAGGTTAGGCGCATAAATACTACGTTCCTTATTGATTGCATCGAATTATTAGCATATCTTGAAAGAGTTTTATGGTATCATAATGTTAAAAGTAAAATTAATGTCTGCCTGGTTAAGTTGAACTACTGTACCATAAATTGTGCCTTCCTTCATGGTGGGGATCACCTCAAGAAGTAACAATTATCTGTTAATTCGCTCACTTGAAAGAGTTCATTGTCATTAAAAGATTTCTTCCTGTGCCGCTATCAAATATGAACTTTCTAATAACATGTTAATTAATAAATCCGGCATTAACGCAGTCTCAGGTCTGCATAAATTTCCCCATTAAGAGATATTAAGAAGAATCATATTGCCGGATGGCATATGGAAATATTGTAGTACTTTACGTCAAAAGTCGCTTATTAGTGTTCAGACTCAGACTCACGTGCTACTGTACATGTAGAGTTTAGACGTTAATGACTACAATGTTCAACAAATTAAAAATCGCGAAAATATGCGAAGATGGCAATGCAGGGTCCCCACTAAAATTCTCAATTCAATTTCCATGACATTTTACATGAGATGTTTTTAAATAATTAAGTTAAATAATATATTTCATCCCAAATGTTTAGGAAACATGATGGGTAATCAATTGGCTGATGCAAACCATTTTAATTTCCCTGACATTCTCTGAAATTTTCACAAGTGTTCACGATTTCCCTGACATTCTCTGGTTTTCCGTGACTTTACAAAAAGTGGAAACCTTGCAACACTTAAAAACAGCCCACTCCAATAATAGATTGGCCCCAATGTCAAACTGAGATTTCATGCGTGGAGTCTTTAATTTTAACTCTTTAATCGCCAATTAAGCTAATCGATAAATGGCTCGATTTACCCGCCATGCTCCCTATATGATGCCGGTGTTCCCATGAGTTATTAGGCAAATTTCTATTAGGCTTATCCAATATTAATCTGGCTCTATAGGGAATAATAAAAGTAAGAAGATTAGTTAATCAAAATTTTGCTATTAAGCATCTCCTCTC
Organism: Kryphioiulus occultus; assembly: GCA_034687865.1. NCBI lineage: Eukaryota > Metazoa > Arthropoda > Diplopoda > Julida > Julidae > Kryphioiulus > Kryphioiulus occultus. Next base: position 24,268 of record JAQGAF010001110.1, on the reverse strand, counting down.
CAAAAATTCATTTCCAAGCCTTGCTTTTCGTCCTCCAACCTTTAATCTTTCACTTTGGACAATATAGAAATTAGGACGAGTCCACAGGGACAACGACTCACTGTACTGTTTTCACTGTTAGCCAATTAAAGGGAGCTATGAGCAGCGATACAGTTTTAATTTTAATTACACAGATCTTAAGATGATGGAATAATCATTCCACTTACTGCTAGAAACACTTAATGAATGAAAAAACCTAATCGGATTAATTCGACATACGACGAATATTGTGAACAAAGTGTATAATTAAAATGACACGTTAGTCTTGTTGTTAGCAATGCCTTTAATTGCCTCTGCCACTATGAATAAATTAAAATTTACTTTTGATTACAACAAAACAATGTGTCCGATTTCATACATCTTTTATAATTAGCTGGGGGTTTATAGCTGGGGCATCTAGCACAGCAGCTGTACTAGAAGTTCATGCAACTTGCATGAACTTGCAGCTATCAAACAATTTAGATATCAACGATGTGACTAATAAGGCGTTTACTTACACGTCAGTATCCAGATCAAACGTCTGCTGCTGGTAAACAGGTTTATCAACAATCAGGACACGTTGCAATTGGCCAATACTAAACGTCTAATTGGATCCTCTTAGATATTATTCGATACCAAGATTGTAGGTTTTTTGCAACTTTCAATTTCACTACATGTACGCTCGTATTTTTTTGTCTGCTAATACAGTGTCATAGGCGATGCATGTTTTTTTGCCTCAAAAATTTGCAGCCTTGTCACGGTCAAGCTAAGGTCATTGAGACCGGTTTTTAAGCTAAGTCAGAGAAACTCGTCCACAAACCCTTTTGGCTTCGATGCTCTTGAAACACGCCCAAATGTCCAATTTGTTAACGTCATGAATGGGAGCAAGGGAAACTGTCTTCGAAGGAAAAACAAAGTATCAAAAACCACATCAACCAATTCGTTACATCACCGCTAACCATCGCTCTTTTGCAATTACACTAATTAATCGGGGTCACAAAATTTAAATGGATTTTAAAATTTCGGCCCTGTTCTACCATTACCTTTGATTTTACGATTGAATCTTGTATTTTTTTTAAATTCAAGGTAGTTATTTATAAAAATGTTCTGTTAGCATATCCACTCCCAAAATACCCACGCCCTCCCACCTCATATGCAAATAGAAATAAAAACATCGCTGGACTTTTTAACAAGTCACATTGCAGTCCAGTAACCCCATGATTACAATAATGATGCATTTTTAAAATACATACATGTATATCGAATTCTTCCTTTATAAGGAGCTCCTGGTGTATTCGTAGTACAGTACGTTGAACGTTCCAGCACTTCGCGCACACAAGAATGCACTTTTGCTCTCATTAGTGCTGGATTTCAAGCAGATTTTTTATATTTGGAGTCCGGTTTCGTTGTCAAGGCATAAAATTGCTCTGAGAATCTTTGATGCATACACTGAAGAATAGATACGAATACGAGGCAAACTATGTGAAGTTTAAATTTCGTATACACCCCCAGAACTTCAATTTGCAATGCTTTTTTTTGGTAAGCTTCTTATTTCGGGGTAAAAACCGATATCTGATGTGAGGACTCGAAGCCATACTACATGTAGATTGTATGTAGGCCTTTTTTGCAAAATTCTACCTTCTACAAATGCGTTGTTACCATACACGTATACACGTGGGATGATTCGTCATCCTCCACGAAACTTGCCCAGAAAGCAACGGGTTGCTTGTGCTTCAATGATCTTTGCCTACGGCCCTCACCAAGAAGGTGCACTAACTGCTGTGAGCCAAATGCTATACAATTTCATAAATAACAAACCACCGTTAATAATTCATGACAAACTGGTAACGGTGAGACTTACCTTAGCCGGTTGGCTAAGGTAAGTCTAAGAGTAACCCCTGCAGTTTTCTGCACCGACTAGACTTTCTCGAAACCACATGAACAGCAGAACTTCTTGCACATGGAGCCCAAGAGGTGCCAGAAGCATCCACAAAATCAAGAATAAACTAATAACACTTAATTCAGAGAAGATAGCATCTAATGCAGTATATGGAACATAACGACATAAAAGTGCTTCGAGCATGCCATAATTTAGGGAGCAATTAAACCGTGGCCAAACTCGAATCAGTTAATTGCGCTTGCAAACACATTCATTTACACGGTGTACGACCATGGTTCACGTTGCAGAGCATCAGTTAAAGAACAAAACCTAACATACACAATTTAACCTAAAGATCAACTTGTCTAACGATGCAATTTCTGAATTACGATTAGCTGCCCCCGATCACTAGGCAATCACTGCGAGCCTACGAGCAGTTATGAGAAACATTATTTCCAATAGTGTATGATGGAACAGGGACAATACCGAGAACTTCTTCAGGAGCTTAATACTAACATCGTTGTGAGAAAACCGGCTTGCAGTGATTATTTGTTCACAACTTTTACCTTTTGCGTCTAGACAAAGCAAAAAAGGCCAAAGAAACCATCAGAATCGTGTAAAAACAATTTTTGTCCTTAATCTGGTGGCAGCTTAAGAAGAACTTAAAAGTAAAATTGCAATGTAACAGCAACATCTCGTTGCATGGTCTCTATTTATAGCAAAAGGCTTGGGTAGGGAGAATGGCACGAATGCTCTGAACCTACCTCACTTTATACCGGTATAAATAAATGCGTTGTAGGACGAATCAAAGCATACATGTAGTAGTTTTTTTGGTTTTTTATCTATTCTGAAGCTTCCTCATACAAGGTCATGCCAAGTAACAAGTGCATTTGCTTCATGACAAGTCCTTGTTATCGTCTCTTGAAGCTACACAAAGGCAAAAATTTGCAGACAAGATGCTCTCAAAATGCTTGGGTTCAAAATTGTGTGCTTTCAAATTATTAGACCATCGCATATTGCTTCAGATTCCCACAGCTTTCGTAACATAAAATCCAGTGACCTTCCTAGGTTTCCCTGGGCAAAATTTTTATTTTTCACTGACCTTTAGGGTTCCCCAACGACCCTTACAGTATAAAGAATAAACCTGACATTAAAGATAAATAGTGTGTAATCAAAGTGGCCGTCGATTAGGAGAATATACACTGTATACGGACGCCCTGCATGATGTCTGATATTTACAGCCAAAATCAAAAGCAGATGGGCTTGGAGAAATCACAGACTATTTTAATCCGTTATCCTGACATTAATTGCCCAGAAGACCAGGCCAAAACGAGTGGACTCAAGGCATCATCAATGTAAAGCACTGAACATATGTAGGAGTGAAAATGCTGTGCAGCTGATATGAGTTCGTGTGAAGATTCCACGAAATTTCATTGTCTTCTCAGTCATAACCAACGCTTCCGAAAAGCATTTTTAGATGAAATACCTAACAAAATCCTGAAAGAATTCGGGTTTTATCGAATTTCAGCCAATTCACATGCGCAACTTGACCCATATAAGTTTTTGTTAGGTCTGTAAACTCGAACGCATGACAGGTTATACAGATTTGCAGACAGTTGCCTAGAAAGACAACGTCAGCATCTGCAAACCTTTATGCAAGGCCAAATCCTATAGGCCCATTCCCATTTGAATTTTGATAAATCGCTCACAACAAACCAGCTGTTTCAGAAGCAGCAAAAACTCATTTTATGGATACTGTTTAGTTTTCACCATCGGTCCAGCAGCAGTTGCATAACTCCCGCAACCATTGTTCAACATATTCACATTTGAAATAGATGGATTATAGCAGGGCGATCCTATGACCATCATTCTTTCCAGCCAACCATGCTCGTCAACAATTTCATCAATGTCTTTAACTCGACTGTACTTAGGACACGCATGACGCACAGTATTCATCATCTCGGATAGTAGTTTATGTCCTTTCCTTTAATAGAACAGCCAGAATGTGATGTTTGATAACGAAATTAAAAATTCTTCCGATGAAATGTCTTGGTTGGTTTCTCTAATCCTGACACACCAAGGCAATTAGAATAATTGCAGCAGATGTTGGCTTGCAATAATCGTTATTGAAGTAATGACTAAAATTCCTCAAAGCAACGTGTATAGTATTCAGTGTAGGCGTAAGATTTTCTGGCTGAGAAAAGATGTTGATGTAACACTTAGTGGCAAGACCCCCATACAAAACGACCCGCCTTAGCTTCGAGTTTTGCAGTTCAACAATTTCTGTTATGCCTGCAGGATCACAATTGGAAGAGCTCTGCTCAAAAGATAAGATATTCTATTTTCGTCAGTAGGAATCTTGTGGGAGATTCCTTACATCAACAAGTACATGCATACATGTATGTATAAAAGAAAAAGGGCAAATGCAAGATGCAATCGTCAGGAATTTGGGTCAAAGTGCCCTCACGCAATTCTATACAGTGAAACCCTTCTAGTTTCTCTAACACCTCGCTAAGGAAACAGCACAGTTTTTTACTTAATTGATAATTTTATCATGAAAATCCCTGACTTTTTCAAAGTCAATAAATTTTCCCTGACTTTTCCAGGGCGTTTAAGTTTCCCAGACTTTTCCAAGTTTTCCAGGGGGGAACCCACTTCTTCGACCTTGCCTAGTGCACATGTACATGGGTGCCCATAAAAAGGCGATTAGGGGGCTTCGGTTCCCACGTGACAAGCATGATTGTAACTTAAATGTAATCTTCTGTGTTGACCGTTTAAACAAATTAAAACTATACTAATTCTAACATTTAGGATGCACCATTAGTGTCCGAGACTCAACTAAGCATGTTTTACTTTAAAATAACATCAATAATTAAATTCACACCTACTGGCACTAAATTTTGAATTGCTTAGTCTACTTGGGAGATTAAAACCAACATGTACATGTATAGTAGAAGTAGGAGGCGAGGTTAATCGCATAATTTAAGCTTAATATTGATGTTTATTAATATCCATACTATGGTTCTCTATTTATCTTAACTCAGAACGTATTTCAGAAATAATCTATAGCTTAACACTATCAGTAGTGTTATGACTCCTTTCCAACTTCCATATCTAAAACGATAAACATGCCTTCACTTAAATTTCTTCACGTCTACATCACGTAAAAAACTGGCCAATGCCGGAAACAATTGAGCGTGGTTGGATTTCCATATACATACCATTCCAGCAATATTAAGGAATATGCAACACACCAAAGTGTGCTACTCTACTTGTATCGGGAAGGTCCTTAAAAGACGAAAGAACGATAACGAAAAATGGGTTCGGGAAGAATTGGCGAAGTTGTTCAATAATTCAGAAATAGGTTTTAAAAATGGGAAACGCTATACTGTACACTGTACGTAAGCCATAAATAAGCTTTCAAAATGATTCGGTTAACAAAGCGGGGGACTTTATCTGAAATATGGATTTGTAAAACCATCAATAAAGGACCGTCGCACTCTCCCACTCTCAGCAAATAATTTAAATGTATGCACCACCAAATTCGTTGCAAGGACGTTGCAATAATTTAGTTTTGCGCCTTGCTATATATAAAGTGAATTATATCGAATAAAAATCTGCGGCACATTCACGTCGTGAAGTGAGCCATAATTCCGATGAAATTTTATTGGAAATGCATGTACATGTACACTATATTAAGAATCCATTGAACAACTCGTCCTCCCTTGGGTTTAATTTTTAAGAAAACTTCATATTCATCGAAATATGTAATTGCAACATTGTTCCACTCAAAAAGTGCGTGCGTCATATTTAAGAAACTGGCAGAGATAATGGCATCGAAATAACAATGGCGCATGAGGCTTATAAAATAATGTGATACCTAATAAGATGACGTCAAAACTCTGTTCAGAATTCTGAAAGCGTTGCATGTCATCAAAATCACGTAGTGAAAATGAGTGATGTCGATTCAAGATCCTCCATTAACGGGCAATCCTGGCGAGCCGTATAATTCTCAATTCATGTGACATTGATGAAAAAACGATCATGTGTTTTGCTGATTATACTTTTGTCGATTTAATACTAACGAAGTTAAAATTGGCAGTTGGCTATCCCCTATAGGACAGATAATGTCAGGTTGGTGTAAACAAAATCTGCTGGCATTATAGGGGAGCTACATGTACATGAAAATGTCAGTAAAGCATTTGCACACCATGCAAAAACTACAGAGCTTAATTTTGTTTTACTAAATCATTATCACGCACATCCTTTGCCAGCTTACAGTTTCTTTTTAATACCTTCAATTCGCGGAATGGTTTCATTTATTAAAAATGGGTAGATTAATGTAATTCCCTTCACGTGTTTATTGGCAATCGTAAAAGTAGAAAAAATACATTCGATACCGCGTCCTAGCCCCGATTTCGAAACATACGCGTGTCTGGTAAAATTCATTAGAAAATGCCTGAGTTGAAAGCTCGACATCGTCCAGAAGAAAATATATACGAAACGTACGTAAGTTTGATATTGTCATTCGCTTCATCACGTATTCAAAACGTACGTGCGTCTGTTACAACCATTCATTTAACTTTGTTTAAGCGTCAACGTTGGGTTTTATTGAACACCAATAATACCACATCACTTATTGAGATGATAATTTCCGCCATTTATTTAAAAAAAAAAATTAAAGATGGCAAAAACCCAAACGAGAGGTGAATTCGTTTGACATTCGAATTCTAGTGCGTTCGAGTTTGGATTTTTGCCATTTTAACTTTTTTTTTAAATTAGCAGCTTGATTTATCATCTTACAGGCTTGCAATGCTGAAGTGTGAAAATGTATATTTGTTGTACACATATCTCTGTTTTTTCCTCGCAACAATGGACATGTACAATTATATCTAGCGAGGCTATATCAGGCCAGGCCAGGGTGGATTCACGCCACGTTATCTTGATCTAAAGATCTTGTTCAATTTAGGATCCAGCCAATAAAATGTGGTCTTGTTAATTTCCATATGCTAACATAAATTCTGCGGGTACCTCAACCAGGGTGGAGACATGACAAAAACGTGACGAAAATATAAATCAGGTCTCGAAATGCCATTCAATTGTCTAGTGCTTGGCTCATTTTAAAGAGGATAGAATACTTTATATGACATTAAAAATGGATATTGGCATAGGGTTGCTTTACAGCGTCATTAATGTTTCACTACATCTAGCAATAATTCCTCGCACCCTGTATAATAAAAGCTGGTGTTCTTCATTAGCGCAATGAGCATCACTTTCAAGAAATGCGTCAAAATCCCAGCTTTGCACACGAATTTATGACGTCCCTGAAGTACTAGCAATTGTCATAAAACCCGAGATGTCCACTAAAGTGAAAGTACTTTTGCCAAGACTCACAAAAGATTCCAAATACATTCGTGTTCAGTGGACAAATTTGGGTTTTCTGAAGCCATTTGGCAGGCAAGGCCCAAGAATCTTTTTGCACCAAGATGAAGGCCGCACGATTGCGATGCAGAAAACACCAATAACATAAATGACTATTTGCTATTTCCCAGTGCATAATTTAGCCGTGAATTTCTGCGACGTGCATTCAATTTCAATAACCAGAGCGTATTTATTGACAGAAAGTAGGTGTTGCTGGACAAATTTCAAAGCATGCAGGATAAACAAGATCAACATGGATTCTACCTACGCCTTGGTCAGTCCACTTAAGCTGACTTCTAAACAGCTGAAGGTCGTTCATATAAGCGAGCCAGCAATAATCATTTAATTATTACACGTGTATTTTGTAAGCATTTAAATTGTTCGTTGTTTACAAAAACTTCGCTTTAGACTGACTCTTTCTTAAGATAACAAATACAAATACAGAGTTCCCCAGTTTCAATTCAATTCAACTCAGTACCCTACCATCAGTAACTGAATACCGTGTGGTAGGGGGGTGTAATCCATCAACCCAATTCCAGGTTAAAATTTAAATTTTTCCTATGATCTTAAATTTTTCAGTCCGCCAATTAATATAAAGTAAAGAGACCTGCCTTTTATTACGACGATAACTTAAAATTGTATAATAAGTAATTTACACAACATCAAAGTATTGATGCACTTCTTTAATTTGGATTTTTAATTAGGAGTTGGCCTACTCACAGAGTGTGTGCTGGATTTGTTATGGCAAATTCCATGACTTTTCAATAACTTTTTCATGATTTCAAAACATTTTAAATGCCTATTAAAATATGGGATTATTCAAGATTCATGTCATCTCTAAACAGTGATTTTTAGAAATGTCTTCTAGCCCAGTGATGATTTGAAGATTGGCCAAAAAGCACCGTAGACGCTTTTTTTTGGAAAATTGGATGACAAATGATGAATTTTAGGAAATCCCCTGACTTTTTGAAAAAATTTCAAAATTCCCCTAACTTAATTTCCCAGCTTTAATTCTCAGTCAGTTACAAATCCCCTGACTTTCCAAGGATTTCCAGGATTCCCAGGTCAAAATAGTTATCTTTTTTTTAGCCTGGCACACCCGAATGCTATTTTGGGTAGCATCTACAGTATAATAGGTAATAAAATTGGCGATAACCAAAGCCATAAACATAATGACTTTGCTGGCAGCTAGCGCCAAGAAGTCAGGCCATCATCTGTCAATTTGAATAACTTGTAAAGTTCTCAAGCACGTTGAATGATTTGTCAATATCTAAGGACGTTTTAGAGTGGCCGGTGCAGCATGTCGTGCCCAGTCCTTTAACTAAATTTACCCTGTGTGATAGTGGCATCACTCTTGGGGATTATGTAAAGTGGCAACCATCATCATAAATCCACCTGATTATGGAGCTACTGCTCGTATTAGATTTTAAAAAACCTGCTTTGGCTTCCCAGAAGCAGTGTCCTTCGTGTCATGAAAAAGTGTTATAAACTGTGCCATAAACGAAATAACGTTTAAAAAGTAACGAATGGTTTATCGTGGTATAATTTATGTATTTTAACACTGAAAGACAGTCTTCAACCTTCCTTTCATGTGAAATTTCAGCAGCTTACATCGTTTGGTTCTTGCATCGAAGAACTTGTGACAAATTAAATAATTGTGCCTTCGGTTGACGTGTCATTTTCATTTATCAGATGCATCAAAGTGTTACATTATTATGTGCAATTAGAAAATTAATTGTGCATAAAATAAGTGTATCGCCATCTTAAATCGATACAAGGAGTCCACAACGACTAGCAATAAAGCAGATGAAGTTAAGCAATATCGCAGAAAATTTTCTTGGATGCATTAGCGCGTAATCATTATTATGTTTTTTTGGTTATGCACAATATATGCATACGGTATATGCCTATGTTATATGCCCAGCTCCAAATTTGTCCAAATGTCTTTTTTATCAAGCAGATGAGAATGACACCTGTTCTTTTGTTGATGTCGGAATTTATCCATTTTCAAAAAGCGGGGCATAAGAAATGTATAACATAATTCTAATAATCAGCCATACCCTATAGTCCCTTGCCAATGGTTAATTGATGAATGCAATTATGTTCTTCGCAATTTGCCACCCCATGTTAACGGGTGTGAATCAGTTAACCCAAAGCAATCTCGTCCCTTTGCCCCTCTATTATTTACATCGAGTATGACAACTTTGGGTTATTTCGTCTCAGTCAGTGCCCGCTATATTGATGGGATATCAAGATTGTTAACGATCATCACTTATTAATAGCAAGTCCATTGCAAGCAATGTTAAAGATGATGTCATGGGCTGCACGGCTCATAACTCATTACAAGTCCATTTGGGTCCAAAACTTGGGAGTGAACGGCCCTATAAAAAATAAAGGCACCTGAATTCCACTACATTTATAGATTGGCACGGGCTATCGTGCATTTCTGCTCTGAAAAGTGTACGTAGCATTTACGACGAAAAGCAGCACAACCTAATGAACGTCTGAAGTTCCACCAAGGTTATTTCACCCATGCCATTTAATGGTGCGAGAGACAAAGCATTTTCCAGGGTCGTGGGTTAGCTTATTGAAGCCCAAGACTGAGCTTTAATGCAGGAAGCCAGGTTGGCACTGAGGCTCATATTGAAATCAATGCATAAGAGGATCATAAACAGGAAAAGGGTGAAAATGGAGCTGAAACTTGCATAAGCAGCTCTCAAGACCAAACAGTCTCACGCTTTCAACGTGTGACTTCCAGGAAAATTCGATGCAAATTTCACTTGAAGTTCTGGCAAGATGAGTTTAAATGTGCCGTAAATGCATATCTCAGAGCTAGGGTGGATATACATGTACTTTGTACTCCATGCTCATGTCAAGCGAGAATGAAACACTTCTAAGCTCCAGCTGATAGTTTGAAACGACATGTAAATTGCGCTGAAAGGAAATATGCCTGCCCAAAGGCAGATATCGCTTACCAGAACCGTGCCAAAGTTAAACACAGACAGGTGTCCCGAAAGTCATCTCTGGCAGCTTTGTAAATATTAGTACTGTATGCCACTAGCGTGCTGAAAAGTACTTGTGGAGTTTGCCAAAGCCAGACATTTGGGTCAATAAAAAACGTTGTAAAAAAGACGAACACCAGATATTGCCACGCAATGAAAGATCGCTGTCTAAACCGGATGCCAAGATTTTGATGGGTGCTAGTCATTTTCCGCTTATAGCTGTCGCAATTTATCCTTTTTTGTGTTACTTTTTTTCATTTTTTGAGTTCGTCCTGACCTAATCTATACTGAACTAGCCTAAAATGTAATTTCTTTTTTAGCTGCCCCTAACAGCCAGGCAATCACTGCCAGCATACTAGTCATTAGGAGAAGCCCACTAGCTCATACGATAGTGTACTGTATATGCCGGAGAAGGGCACCAGCACGCAGGGTTCCCACAGCTTTAGTAACATAGAATCCCCCGACTTTCCTAGGTTTTCCAGGTTAAAAATTTAATTTTCCCTAACCTTTTAGTTTTCCCGATCGACCATTATTACGTAAAAGAACCTGCCTTTTACTAGGAGGATAATTATTGAATTTATACAATAAAAGAATTCACACAACATCAAAGTAATAATGCATTATTTTAAATTTCGATGTTTAATTAGGAGTACTCAGATGTTCGCAATTTATTTTAATTTGGCAAATTTCGATACTGTCATAATGAAACCAAATAGAAGGAACCAATCTGCCAAGGAGCAACTTTGGCTAAAATTACTCTGACTTTCCCAAGTTTTCCAGTCAGTTACAATTCTCTGACTTTCCCAGGTGTTCCATGATTCCCAGGTTCTGTGGGAAACCCACTAAAATGTAATTCTTTACTTAGATACCCCTAACCGCCAGGCAATCACTGCCAGCCTACGAGCCATTAGGAGAATCCCTCTTTAAACTTTCTGAGCAAGAGCAGGGTAGCAGCAGGGACTATTATGTAGTGAAACTGAAATCGGCTGCACCAGGAGCATGCTTGGTAAACAACAGTCAAAACATTCTATGGCTACTGTCCGAAAAATGCGTTGACCTGGTTAATGTGTCTCAAGGCGAAACCTTTACTTTCCATCAGAGCCACGTTAAATTACCAAGACAGTTTCCAGAACGACCCATCAGAGAAGCTCGTGGCCACCACCAAAACGCCAATTTCGTTCATTTGATGACCCTACATGAAACTCCCATTTGCACTATCTGAGCAGAAGCAGGTAAGAGTACATGTACAGTATATGGTTGCTAGCTGCCAGCGCATTTGGGCTAAAAGCCAGTTAATCCACAGTGAAACTTCATGTTTTTTTTTGCATTTTCGCTGCTGAAAACCTTGTTTGTGCGTCAGACATTTATTCAGGGTCAGTACTTTTATTGTAGGTTCAATCAATATACTTCCGCCCTCCAATATTATTAACGAAGAGCATGGTTGCTGAAATTTGGACCACGCCGTGGCACGATTGCCCACCACGAGCGTGCATAGAACAATTGGCAAATATTGAGTTTTTGCTGACAAATAGCGTCACATTGCGTTATTATCATGGGTGATTTTGTCCATTTTAGGTTTTATAGCACCTCGAGCCCACGCAATCATAGGGCCTCGCTTTATTGGAAAACTTTCGTTGAGTAGACCAAGTTGTGCCACTTCACGAACCTAATTTAAAACCCAAATTTTGGATTTCACCCCATCACGCAAAGACTACCAAGCAGAGTTGAAAATGAATACGACGTTATACGAGGGCTGAATACACAACTATTCGAGGTGCTTAACCACCTTCTTAAATGACATAAGAAGTCCATGCAGCGGTCGTATTATTGAATTGCACCAAAGGTTGTGCTCCATGTGCACGTAGCCCAAGGATCAAGATTAGAATATTAACATGGCCGAGACAAACATTTAACCGGGTACTTGATCAGCCATATTCTGCAAGGTTTCTTGAAGAACAGCATCTGGGTATTTGGGGATTTGTTAACCAAAGACTGCAGTAGCGAGAGCTCTTAACCAACCATTCTTAATCCTGTATCCAAAAATAATACGTATTAATGTTGGCTGTGACTATTCCCCTTTATGACCAATGTGCTTAAGCCCCATATTGCTTAACTTGCAGATTTTACAGATGAGTTAAGAAATTGTATACGCATCAACTTTGCTCGGAGACACATGAAATGTCCTTCCAGTGCATTAATTCTTTTGTCACTTAAGGAATAATCCGATATTGACTCAACTCTCCACATAATGGCAGTGACCATCCAAGGCCTTGGACATCAGAAATGTGGCTGCTTGAGCATTGGACATTTTCCAGCTTCAGTCAAGATTATCCTTACATGACTTCCAAAGAGAAGCATAGTATCCAAAAAGTTGGATAAAAAAACTAATGCACACTATCCCACTTCTTTATTACAAAGAGTATATTATATAGTATGTGGCAGACTAGCAAAACAGGTTTGAGAAATATTATCCATTAAAGGGTAAGACTCACTGGGACTTCAATGCCAGACATCAAAAACAAGCCATCACATGGGGAATAAAAAGCAAATTTTTGACAATTACCACGTCTAGGATCCCCAAAAACCTTGTGTCATTGCCTTTGATGGTCCAATTAAAAAAGCAAAGAAATTTAAATTCAAGTTTTCAAAGAAATGTTACACAACATCATATGTTAACCGTCTCCAGAAAGAGGAAATGAATTTTGGAAGCAAATGAGGGCAACTGCAAAACGATGCACATGTATCTCGTTCTACTTGGAAACTAAGACGTCACGAGGGAAATGCAAATTTTTCCAGTTCATTTGCAGCACTATCTAAATGAATAGGTTACCAGGTAATAGCATGAATTATGAAAGATCCTCCAGCTAATGTCTATAATTAACCTTGGAGGGTAAACTAATAAAAAGAGGGGGAGGGAATTGCATTATTACTCCCAATTCTACCTAGCATTCTGCATATGCTAGAGTAGCGTGTGAATTCGCGCACTATTCAAGTGGATATCGTTTAATTTCATTAATAATTATAAGGAAGAATTCGTGTTGATACGAAATTCGACAATTTGTGTGCTAATGCAAAGATGCAAATACGGATAGCCAAAAGTAATCTGTATGCAAATGAAGTTCTAGTCTGCATGCATCTTATGGAGCATTTAACGAGGAATAACCAATTTGAATATGCAGCACCAAGTTAATTTTATTTCATCAGTGGAAATTTTCGGAAAGAGTATTACATTCGTACAACTAAACTTATTGGCTATTCAAAAGTGTTCGTTGCTTCACGCACATTTGCTAAGCTGTCTTGGAAGTGTTATTTATACGAGCATAAAACAATCTAATTTAAATAATTAATCGAATATTCTTTTAAGAATTCCGTCATTTTAAGGATGCGCTTACAGACGCTTAATATTTAAAACCATATTTACATTTATAGTGGGTGATGATAAACTCGTGGCAGCACAGTAATGTTTTTACTGACAAAAAATGATTCATAATTATTATTCATTGGTGTACATGTACTTTTGGATACTTGTATACAGCGCTCATGTGCAATGTAAAGCATACATTAAGTAGAATCTTGTTTGCATAACATTTTTGTAATAAGAAAATGATTGACTTCTTATTCTACAGATTTTGAATTCTTGAATTAACGAATCAGCTAAAGAAACTAAGACGAAATGTGCAAGAAAAACCATCCATCAGACATTGTTAGCATGCATGATGTAGCTCATTATCTTATGCTAATTTGAGAAAACCGTGTTTCGCATGCATGTATTTTTCTGGTATATGCAAACATCTACATTTCAACCCAACTTGTTTAGTAAACAAGAATACTTTCCTAATCCTTTTTCTAGTTTTTTCCTTTCGGTTTTTTTTGTTTGTTTATCCCAAACCTAAACTAAACTTGCCTAAAAATGTAATTTATTTAGCCGCCCAACCGCAGGTAATAGCTACCAGCCATTAGGAGAAGCCCGCTTTCTCACGGTGCCTAGCTGCATCAGGGCATATTCTACAGTGCATCCTTTTATTGTAAACATTCCTTAATTTCCATGTTGCGCCACGCATAATCGGCAAATAAAACAGGTCTTAACGAGACACTTATTGCTCGCCTCATTGAAAAATGTTTATTCTCTGGTGAAACTTTACGAAGCATGGAGAAACCGTTGTAAACTCGCATACGAATTAATGTCCGGATATATACCGGAATAAACAGTTTCGAAAAAAAAATTTCGAACAAAGCAGACTGTCACTTAAAGGTGAGTTTATATTATACCAGAGAACGCCTTATATAGCAAAGTTATGCAACTTGTTTGAAAACGGGAAGAAAAAATGTTAATTAACACAGGGTTCCCACAGCTATTGTAACAAAATCCGCTGACTTTTCCAGGTTATACTTAACAAGTTATACAGCAGAGTTAAAAATCAATTTGTTGTATACATGTAACATTGTTTTCTGATATAGTGTAAACGCACCTTAAGACAAGCAACAGATTGCACAACCGAATAAAAAGTACCTAAATGTACATGTATTACCGTGGGAGGTATTTTCAAATCGAATACCCCTATATCATAACAAATGTTCGATATGTCCTTAAATCCGCCAGATAAGGAAAAGCACCATTTTGAAGACATTTGTTCACAACTTTATCTTTTCTGGAAATTTGCCCGAATCACGAGAGCAGATTCCAATGCTTCAGCCAACGAAGAATAGACATTGCAAGGATTTATTTTTAATGAGGGAAACTAGATGTTGTTCTTGCTCCCCCGCCAAAGATTTGGGTGGCACACGATAACACCGAGAATTTGAAAACAAGCAAAGCGTTAATTATTTGTTGACATGTTGCGTGAAGTAGAAACAAATTGTTTATTTTTATACATTGATGCTAGATCGGTAGCCAGGGGCCAAATTTCAGAAAGGCGAAATTCTATCGCTGCCATTAAATTAGTCGCAATTAGGTTTCCAAAGTCTCAAAAAACGAAAAAGTTGTAGCAGACTGAAATAGATGGAAGAGGAATATGCCAGCGCACAGCAGCAGCTGGAAACCATCAAAGTTTGCCTGCCCCTGACCGTAGCACTTGTTCAAAGAGGCCTAGTTGAAAACAATGCCAAAATTAATTGTGGTTCTAGGTTGGTAGTGAAAGCAAACATTACGCACCTTTTAATGACATCACATCGATATTGCACTGTTCATTATATCGAAACCTCATCAGCCAAATCAAGGTCAATTTCTTTCATTGCATTGGTTCAGTTATTAAAAAGCAGTAGAGAAAAATAATGCTCGGAGCTTATAATTAACGACTTGATGTAATTAACGAACAATTTATATGTAAACGCATGCAACAATTATGGAAATATTCACAAAATTCTTTCTGGTATTATCCTAGAACATTTCTACCATTTCAGAAACGTGCTGTACAACTCGTCGCCTGTGGCCTCTCAGTGTTTTTCTTTTGTTTTAATTCTCAATCAGATTGCACGCATTTCCCGTCAAAGATTCATTGGAAATAAAAATGTCATGGTCACTATATCACTGCTGCCCCACAGATCGAGATTTTAAAAATGAGCTTGAAGAATAACAGTTAAATTCTTCATGTTGCCACTTTGAAGGTAGCGATTTCGCAATAATTAAGATGGAATTTCAATCTTAATTTACTGTATACCTTTAATGCTCATTAACTAAACATGAGATGGAACACATTTTCATAGGAAATGGCAAATTATATTAGTTATTAAAAGTTCTTTTACAGAATATGTTATTGGTTTGTTGAATTTTCCTGTCTTTTTTTCAAAGTAAAACAATTTCCCCTGACTTTTCCAGGCCATTTCAATTTCCCTGACTTTTTCAGGTCTTTCAAGTCTGGTGGAACCCTGTATAAAGAACGGCTTTATAAATGTAGAGTATGTTTACAAGTATTAATACAGTAACTCGGTCTAAATAATCCGAAAAACAAAAATAAATTCTGCAAACCTTAAGGCTCCATGCAGTGTCAATGACTACCAGAAGTTACTTTCTCATTGTTATGAGTTGGTATAATGAACTTTTACACCCTGAAGCATGCCTGGCTTCATGCAACAATGAGAGATTTCAGCGCCATATGGATCTCCTACACCTAAGATTGGATTTTGAGGAACAACAGGCATTTTCCATGGGTTCAGAGGATAGTCGTCTGGATATACAGTACAACTTATGAAACAACAACTCGTTCGCCTAGTCAATTATACTTCTTAGGTGGTTGTACTCTTATTTAGCGTCTTCATAAATAGAAACACTTGCGATAATGATGATGGAATTGCGAACTGCGCTATAAGTAGGATGCTTTTCTCAATTAAGAAGAGTATGTTAACCCTTGCAGCCTGCTGACATTTTGCTCTTGAGTCAGCCTTGGCAGTTTTCCTCTGACAGGCTTTTATCATTTTTACATCTAAAATACAGGAACATGAGCCACGCATTAATCAAAACACTGGTTTCATTGACTTAATTACTCGAAATACGACTTGAATGTGGTTCATTGTTGATATAAACATCGGTTCACTAGATAGAGTTCAAGACAAAGCTCGCAATTTCAATTTCAACTTTATCAATAAAACCAATAGACTTGTGATTACACGATATTGTGTTTTAGTTTATTTATTGGAGTGTATGAACTGTAGTATCTGAAACGTACTGTATAGGGTTACAGAGCCAGTCAGTAGTCCCCCCCCCAAATTTGTCAGCCACTATGTACCTATGGTGTTAATTAACTCTCCCAAATATGGAATGGAAGTGACTGAGATGTAGGATGTGGTTAATTAACACCACCAATTCACCCATTGACTATTATCAGTGTTTTAGTACATATTGGTTAACTATACATGTACATGTAGGTACAACTACCCTACAGTATGTGGTGGACGCTAGCTGGAATCATTAAGAGTAATAGAGCAAAACGTTTAGGATATACTGCAGTATAGCCATTCTACAGTACAGCCCTTGCTTGTTCAATAGACAAGAATGACAACTGTCATAGTTTTGTTGTGTTTTTCTTAATCCTGACCTGACCTAATCTAATCACAAATTTCTTTACTTAGGTGCATCCCTTAATGAGAATGCTGACTTGCATATGTTTAGCGTATAAAATCGACCTATCCAATCTAACCACAACGATCAGTGAACTTTGTTAATCGTAAAAACGCAGCCCTAAGTACATGTACACAATTTTCTCGAGAGCTAGCTCAGATAAACGCCTGGCGTGCTAAAAGGGCTTTCCTTAACAACGCAATTTTCCGATGACCCCAAAAAGCTTTATAAACGTTTTTTCTCCGTATTTATTTTATGGATTATGAAGATAGTGCAAACATTGGCAATGTTAATTCCGATGTAAACGTACGAAGCATATGTAGTAAATGTTTCCCAGCACGTACTGTCGAAATATAAAACTGGGTTCAGCCCGCATATTCCATTTTTCATATTTTTCATTTCAGCCAACAGCTATACCAATTAGTTCACATCACTCTACGCATCTACTATAGTTTAGGCGAATGCCCCTATGAAAGCCTTCCTAATTTTACGTCGTTGATTTTGGCGTGTCTTTTGCACTTGTACACGCTCATCATTGACAGTGACTGATTTCAAAGAAGCAATCATGCTCAGAGCCAAGTATTTGTCAACTTGGTCTACCCAGAGCAAAAAAAATTGACTAATTGTATGATTCGATTTTCGAGGTTTAAATCCCACCACCAATCTCATCTTCTCGCACTAATTCTTCATTACAACGAACCCATTGGAAGTGTCCACATTTAGATCAAATAAAGACTTCACCCTTTTGTCACTCATTTATTGAGGACGGCAAAATGCTGTCAACTGTAACATTGAGGACATTATCAAATTAAACCTTTTGCCACAATCAATTCTAGACTTACATCAGATTAGCTCATGGGTGCCTCAAATGAGTCAAATGGTTGATTCAAAGTCAATTAATGCAACCACTACATGTACATGTATATGCATGAATGTTCCAAATGAAAAATGTCATGCTCAGTAAAACTTTCTAGGTGCATTACATGATACGAACATCAAACTACATGAAAATTCACGTTGAATATTGCGCAAAAGTGTGTTCAAAAGTGCGTGTTTCAATAAATCATGTTAGAAAAGTTGACAATCAGGGTTCCCGCAGTTTTAGTGACATATAACATCCCCTGACTTTCATAGGTTTTCCAGATTAGAAATTTTATTTCCACCTGACCTTTACAGTTTTCCCGTAGACCAATATAAGGAAAACGTACCTGTCCTTTAATATGTATGTAAGCAATATGGCCATTGAATATGACGATAATTAATGAATTTGAATAATAAAGAAATTCACGCCACAACACATTTCGATATAATGTAGATATTATGAAGCCAAATAGAAGAAACCAATATGCCGTGTTGGGATTTCATTTCATTGTGAAAAGAGCAACTTCATCTAAAAATCTCGGTACACGCTATAATCGCTATATCAGGGTTCACACCAAAATTTGCAACTCAATTACCTGACTTTCCCTGACCAAATCTGATCATGTTTCCTGACTTATCAAATAAAACATATCATATGTAAGTCAAGTTAACTTTATTTTCCACACTTTGTCCATTCAAGTATAGCCTATGTGTCTAATATTATTAAATTGTTTCACATGCATATATCTGATTTGTTTTTACAAAAACTAGACCACAAAAAATTCTAAAAATAATTATACGAGTGTTAATATTAACATGAGCGCAATGCCCGCAAATTAATATTTAAGAGAAGGCTGTAGGCGATATTTGTAAAAAAAATGTAGGCCTAGTCCTAAGGCAATTTTCAATTTAGACAGTACCTGCTGTATTTTTTTGCCATGGCAATTTGCAGCAAAATATAGGAACACTTGACAAACTGGAAATAACGAATTGTAGGTGTAATTCATAGGGTGTTTTCCGCAAAAATGAATTGAAAGTTAAAAATTTCCAGTCACAAAATGAAATTAAAAATTTCTTGAAAGTTTTCCCTGAATCCCACCTGACTTTCCCTGACTTTTTGGGCAAAATGTCCACATTTCATTTCCCTGACTTTCCCTAACGGTATGAACCTTGTATAAGAAATACCTTCTGGCTTGAAATTAGAATTCAAAGTTATAAAATCCACTTTTCAAAATTCCCCCGACTTTTCCAGGTTTCCCATTCAGCTACATGTCCCCTTACTTTCCCAGATTTCCCAGCCGAATTCTCAGTTTCTGTGGGAACCCTGACTATCGATACCGGAAGTCGTGCACTGAAATGTTTCGTAATATATCCTAAGAAATGCCAAGTTTTAACGTTGCGAGTTTGGACAAGAAAGGTTTGAAATTGCTTCAGGACGCAGCTGAACGATGCACATTGGATGGGTCCGGGAAAAATAAATGTATGTCCAAATCTCGATTTTATAAAGCCAGAAATTGGAAAGCAGCCAGAAGATAGGAAAAATGGGTTATTTTCTCGACAGTATACATTATTCGAGTAACGGAAATTCGGGATTTGACAAGGACGAATAGGGAAATGCAACTCGACATGCAACCCGAACACATCTTGGCATTTTATGAGAATTTATTCGCAAAAATGGTTCAGAGCCAAACGATTTCAGGCAAAGGTAAAGCGAAAACAACCTTGATCCAGCACGAACAAAAGTTCTCAATAACCTTATTGTGATTTTTCGGTTGACAAACCCCAAAGGTCGTTAATCGAATCGATTAACTTTATTATTCGATATGGGATTACGGGCGCCACAATCCCACCCGCAAAGTATTTCCAGTCACGCAAAATGCCGTTTAATAATGGCAATGAAATTGAAACAACATTGGCACGACGACCTACCTGACAGTTTGACGACGTCTGTTTGATTCGGAGCCAAAGCTCATCCGGACATAATCCCAACCTCAGGCGATCAGCAGCCACATATTCACGAATTCTTCGTCACACAACACCCCGCCGACAAAAGTGCAAAACTTGGTCCGACTTTGGCAAAAACTGTCAGTACAGTTCCGGAAGTTGGCAAACTGCGCGGGAAAGTTGTGAGGAAACCTTCGTTGGTTGACACGAATTTGGGAGAAAAATCAGCCCACGAACCCACGCTGTTAAAACTTGGCGAATGTCAAGTTGAACACGCTGCGCTTTCCTAACGGTCTCGGTACCGTTTTCGAAACACGTGGCCAACGCCAGCAGCCAATGATCTGCCAGCCAGGCACGAGAAAGGTCTATTCCGTGGAAGGGATTTTTATCTTGTGGAGAGACACGAGTATAATACGGGGGTCGGGGCCGTTCACCAAGGGCGTCCAGGCGTGGGTGGAAATTGGGCGAATTTCAACGGAAACGGTGACGGTCGCTCGTCCGTATCCAGTCCCATCGATTTGCGGGAATTAAAACCGTCGCACCCCCTCGGTTTTAAAGTAATCGCAACGAAGCATCGCTAACAGTGTTACATTCGATGGATGCCTAGTTTTTATAACAAAAGTTTCGTCCTGTGGGAGTCTGGAGAAAGTGGGAAAGCCAGGGAAATGAATTTACTTCGAAAAAAGTCAGGGAGACTTTTGGTTAACACAAGAATTAATGATGGCGAGAAATTCTGTCGAAGAACTTAACTCCCACGACATAAAAAAACTGGAAAGTCAGAGAATTTGGATAGTCAGGGAAAGTCAGGGAATTTCTTGTAGTGGACACGAAATTTGCCTCATATGCGAGTTTAATTTGAAACTATTGCCCAACTAGTGTTGTACTAATCCATTTCGTAGGGACATGCTTTGGTAATTGATACACAACAACTTCACATTTTATACTACTTTTACATCCAGAGTTTAAATCACGTTAATCTAGCTGAGTAACGCGTGTGAACCTGTTTAAAAAATGTTTACCTATAGATAAAACAGACATACGTGTACGTGCACTACGTTTACTTGAATAACCAGCCTTAAAATCAACTTCAACCAAAAATGTAAATTTAAGTCGTGCATGGAAACGTGATTGATTTATTGTAAGTGAATTTTAGAAATTTTACTTGAGACTCGGTAATGGCGTGGCTTGCTTCAAACAACTTTCGCTGAAGCATATTTTAGGCAAGTTGACTTGTTTTAAATAGTTTATGAGCATGTCAATCCACAAGCTCATCCTTTAAAATAACATGATCTTCATCAGCCATGTCTTTATGGTGCATTTTATATTTCAACGCGTGCCAAGTCATACGTTTGCAATTCTGAATGGCCAGTTTAGCGGACTTACAGTACATGTACTTCTGTTGCCAATTTTAAACATAAAATGGGCATGCCGTCACAAATTATACTGTCGCACTTAAAATTAGAGGAACTCGGAGCATGAAATCACCGAAGGAATTCAGCTATTCGCCGAAAAGCATCTTCTCAGCTAGATGTCTATTCCATGACTGTTTTTTTCTTTGTATTTTTTTTTTTTGTGCTTTTTTTCCCAAGAAATCGTTAATGTGGGAAAACTGCGGATGTGCAGTTATAGGAACTTGGCAGACATAGCAAAGTTGCGTTTAGCGTCCAGCC
The DNA here is from genome assembly GCA_034687865.1 of Kryphioiulus occultus. Lineage (NCBI taxonomy): Eukaryota > Metazoa > Arthropoda > Diplopoda > Julida > Julidae > Kryphioiulus > Kryphioiulus occultus. Next base: position 2,419 of record JAQGAF010001110.1, on the reverse strand, counting down.
CTATTTTTATCGTTCAGTCACAGCGATTAAATACTGGAGGTTTAAATGGGGTGACACATAAGTCTATTGCTGTCTCAAATGATGAAGATGCAGTTACATGTAGGGAGAGATAAGGTGGGCGAGTTCACCTCGAGCAACACTAAGTGAAAGAAGCAAGCTTGATGCAATTCAACGCAAGGGTGCTTATTCTGGAATCTGCATAGAAATTACCTCTTAGATGACACATCCCGTTTTTTAAATTCAGGATTAACCTTTGAGGAATGGTTTTCCAAATAGCACGTCGGGTGTTCCATGGCTGACGTCTGTGATTCACGGTTATGGTTGCTGGTTACCAGGTGGTTGCGAGGCTTTCCAATTACGCCACAGAGCACCAGATGCGAGGAAAATTATTCTGGAAGCGAATCCTCCAAACATATGTGAGAATGAAAGAGAATTGTTAGCATTGTAGTTGGAGTTTGACCAAAATGGACAACAGTAGCCATGAAGGCGTCAATTACCCTGCATTGGATTGTGCCACAAGGGGCTTGGACAAGAACTGCGCAGTGCTCTCTAGGACATTGAATACGTGAAAGTCAAGAATAAACCTCGTATTCCACTTTTTCTACTTCTATCTTGCTCTCTGGCAATTTCCAGTATCATATGTCAGCGTCAAATGGCATCCTAGGATAGATATCTTATCGCCACAAATGCAATTCTGGAAACGTCGTTTAATATTAAACTCATAATTTATAGAAGCTGCATTGGCTCCTTTTTACATCGAAATACTCTTTTCTTTACTTTTAATATAAATAGCCTATGTTCCCCATCGTGTTTCTCATGAATAACAGCCTGAGCAACATTAGATTTTTGAGACATATCTCTGTAACGACGTGTTACATCACACTGGCATCTTGCCACCCCTGCGGATGACGTTGTAACTCACCTAGAAGGACGGGTATTGTCACTTTTAGCGCCATCTGGACACTATGGTATCGAAACCATGGTGGAAAATGGGTGGTCAAGTCGCATTTTGAAAATATAAGGACGTTTCATCAATAGCTACACATGAACTGAAAGCTAGGAAATTCACAACTATACATGTATTTTTACAGCACAACGTGCCCTATAATAATGTACAGGTTGAGTACAAAGGTGGGTATCAACTGTAAAATTCATTAACAGAACATTTAATAAATATACATAAACTTACTTTGGTTAGGATCACTTCGACATGTGCGCCTTTGTTGGACATACGACAACTTTATTCCAATTAACTTACTTCGTTTATCAATATTACAATATGTTAAATGTCATTTTTCTTCTCGTTTTCAAACAAGTTGTATAACTTTGCGTTATAGCACGTTTTGTTATATCGTGTAATCACACTTTTAATCTCACCCTGGACATTTTACATGATTTTTCTCTGTAGATGACTGGCTTGCTTTGTTCTAAACTCAACGAAACTCAGTATCCTGCTGTCAACAAAGTTATGCCAATTGGTATAAGGGGTGAAATCCATGTGCCCAATTTATTGTGCTGCACCTCATCTGGCTGGTCAACAAGATCATTGCCATATTAAATTTTGAATGGCTTTAGGATATATCCTTCGGAAGTGCTTTATTGACATGCAAACGTACATACAGTATGACATAAATAATTGTACGGTAGTCCTTGAGACCTTGAGGAGTTCTTAGCAACGAGCATCCATGTACGTGTACGTGCAGAATGTATGTGGTAAAATTGTAAACAACGTTACTTAATGAACATGGAAATCTATTGGGATTTTGCTATAACTTGCACCCATTCGCCAACAACGAATTTGCGTTCAACATGAAGGATATAAAACGGGTTATTTTGTAGCTCGGAATGTGTTTTACAGCTTCCAATGGCATGGGTGGGCAGCGAACAGAACATGCATGGGCAAGATCGCAAATTCAAATCTGGCATTCAAAACGCGTGCAATGCAATCTGTGGACTCTCGGTGGCCCACAATAATTAATTCACACCGATATGGGCACAGAGGCTGCAACGCAATTGTAATTCGCGGGGAATAAACGCGCTAATCTGCGCTGCTGAACAACAATTTGGCGCCTAGACGTTGGAATATAGGCAATTCCCAGAAATGCTAGATATTACAAGTATAACACGACTCATTCCTCGTGTTGCCATTGATGGCGTTGGAAATCTGGTGCGGCTTTATTTGCATTATCTGGCGCTTATCTTGCTTCCATTTTTTTTAAATTTTACCGATTCTTTGTACTACACTGTACTTTTCTTTAAGGTGAAGACGGATAGTCTGGGGCAGGGGAAAATTAGATTCTCACAGCATGAAATTTTCCTTTATACTATGTTTTCTAAAACATGCAAAAGAATGAAAGATTATCTTACCAGTTATTCAGCGGTACGTACTTTAGTATCAGATTGATAGAAATATTGTCTA
>JAQGAF010001109.1:0-35311 GCA_034687865.1 Kryphioiulus occultus | reverse complement strand
GCCATCTTGGTAGTTGTGTCCAATTTTCTCTTTGGCTGCCATCATGTTCGTTTTGAAAATATCAAAAGGTTTCTCCATAGACGTCGTCTTGTTCGTTGTCCAACTATCGCCTTGGAATTAAGTCATCTTAAACTGTTCATTTGGAAAACATCAAATGGTGTTGATGCCCAACTTTCCTCTTGGACGCCATCTTGGTAGTTGTGTCCAATTTTCTCTTTGGCTGCCATCATGTTCGTTTTGAAAATATCAAAAGGTTTCTCCACAGACGTCGTCTTGTTCATTAGGAAAAGAGCACATGGCATTTATGTCCAACTATCGCCTTGGAATTAAGCCATCCAAAACTGTTCATTCGGAAAACATCAAATGGTGTTGATGTCCAACTTTCCTCGGACACCATCATGTTCGTTCAGAAGATATCAAAAGGTTTCCATAGACGCCATCTTGTTCGTTTGGAAAAGTGAAAATGGCATTTATGTCCAAATATCTCCTTTGAAGATATCTTAAACTTTTCATTCGAAAATCATCAAATGGAATTTAGGCCTATGTTCAACTTTCTCCTTGGACGCAGTCTTGGTATTTATGTTCAACTTTCTCTTTGGATGCCATCTTGATTGCTCGGAAAGGACCAAGTGGTAATTATGTCCAGCTTTCTCCTTGGACGTCATCTTGTTAATTCAGAAAAATAGTCCATTGGTATTTATATCCATTTTTTTTCCTGTGCGCCATCTTTTTTGTTCAGAAAAAATCAAATGATATTTCTGTCCAACTTTCTCTTAGGTTGCCATCTTGTTCGTTCGGAAAAAAATCGAATGGTGTATACAAGTACATGTAGACGTACAGTATGCCCAACTTTATCTTTAGATGTCATCTACGAATAGCGTTTATGCCCAACTTTCGATTTGGATTCTATTTTTTTCGTAATTTGTTCAGAAAAGACCAAATAGGCTACTGTAGTATTTTATGTCGAACTTTTTCCTTGGATGCCATCTTGTTCGTTGGGAAAAATACGAAATGTGTTATGTCCAGCTTTCTCCTTGGGCTCCATCTTGTTCTTTCGGAAAAGAACACAATGTAGGCTACTGTAGGTTACTTGAAAGCACAAGGTCTGGTCTGTCTTTTTTTAGCAAACGCTCCAATTTGTACGATAGATATATCAGTCGCTAGCCTTGGGCGTCTAAATTCAGTAAACACATCGCTGTTGTTAAAGCTGCGAGTTTCTTACGTAAATGTGCGAAATGCTCGTTGAGATCAATGTTTTTATCATCGGCTGCATGACAGCTGTAGTCGAGCATTTGAAATTGTCAAATTGCACAATTAGGAAGAGAACGGATTTGGTTAACCGGTGTCCGGCTAATAACAAAGAATTAATTTTCCGTCAGATTTGTTTTTTAATTACTGATTTCGACCCTGCAGTAATAAAAATATAATCTGGACTGGAATAGCCTAGCCTGTGCACATCGTTATTTCCGTTGTAATTATTTTTTATGTTCAAAGGTTGGAGTTATTCCTGCACTTAAAACAAGTCAAACATCCGACCGCTATTTGCGTCCTCACATTTTTCCCATCTTTTGTTATGCATGATAAACACGACATCGTGACTTCCAAATTCAAGATTTTTCTCGATTATATCAAGCTCGGGGAAAATATTAAGCATACAGTGTATGACTAGCAATGAATTTGCGATTAGGCAAATAAACTAACGAAAACTCAAATTTCCTGCTGGAAAGGAAGCGCCTGAGGCAGCTTTTCTGTACGAGTTTTTGTGCAAAAACAAAACTTTAAATCAGTCAGTGAGGTGTTGCAGTATCGGTAAGGACATTCCAACATAAGTATTTTTTTTTTGGGATGCCAAATTCGTGGGTGGGCTAGAATAGGAATCACTAGATTTTCAAAAGCGTTTTGAAGCGTTAGCCAAGTTTTAAGTATTGCTACACCGTATTGCACTAAAGTTTGCATTTTGTCCTGATATTTGTTGATAGAAAACAATGTTTGAATTGCAAACCTGGCCATAAATTCTGTACAGTAATTCGATATGTTAAATAACTTAATTTTAAAATTTAAGCAAATCAGACATAGGAAGTTTCTGTATGGAGTTTTTTGGATAGAGCATGGAAATTTAACAAATCGATAATTCATTTTACATAGCTAGTTATTGGTTGACACACAAATTCAGTAGCTCAGTCTAATGATTAATAGCCTAAATTGCAAAATTTCAAAATTTCAGCAGACAAGACAGGAAGTTTCGGGAGTTTTTTGAAAAACTCGGAGAAATTCAACAAATCAATAATAATTTTACGAAGCTATAGTGTTAATGGTTAGCACAAAAATCAATAGATGACAAGCAGTTATGTGGATGGAAGAAATTAATAATGAAATCGGTAATTAAAAAAATTACTGATTCCTTATGCTAAAATATTCACTACATGAATAATAAATTAATAATTCATGGTTAGGGTTGTCATGGAAATGTTTTAAAACCTGGAAAAGTCAGGAAAGTTAAATTTCATATTTGGGTGAACCCTGCTACAGTGATAGTGAGATTCCCCAATGCAGGCTAGCGTTTACCTTGTAGAAAGGAATTTTGACATTTCATAAACATAGTCAAAATTGACCCATTTACAAGTGTTATGTTTCTTGTTCGAATCTGGAAGTTTCACCTGACAATGGAACATTGCCAAGTGTCAGTCTGATCTTGAAAAAACAATTTTGTGTTAATTGGTAGCTTCTTATCTAAAATGTCTTGTATCACGCATGAAAAATTGTGGAAATGAGCCATTTACAACTCCGAGCAAATTATGCAACACATACAGTCAATCCAAATGTTAGGCTTCCCCACATGGTTTGAACAATATGAACAACGAATATAAAACAAATTGTTTACATGGTCGAATGTAACTTTGTGATCATTTTCGAGCATATGCAAAGCATCATTATAATCAGATTTAATTCGTGTTCTAAATTTTTCTGATTGCATTTGCTTGTGCAGTAGGGCAATCATTCTGTTTTCAAAATGGCTCTTGGCAACCTAGATGTTGGTGCATTGTTGTAAAGTTTACAAAAAAATTTAATTATGGATTTAAACTGGATTAGAAAATGAACATCCAGAGGTTAAGCAAACTTGTGCATCCAGCTGGAATGTTTTTGACAGTACAATTCACATCCGTTAGTAGGTCTACATGTAATTTAAATATAGATTTGTCAGTAACATGTTCTACTTCCTTTTTTATCTTTGGCATTTTATTGCCATGAACCTTGTTGTTCTTGAAAACTAATACGTGTACGGTGTATGAATGAACTTCGATAATGTTCCATTTATGGGTATTAATGGTGTGACTTTATTTATGAGCGAGGATGATAAGAGAAACATTACTGCACAATCCAGTGAAATCAGAAATTTTTTTAAATCTTACCTGTTATGTTATGGATTAAATCGTGTTACAATAATACTATACGTATGCTGGAAAATTATCACTCCAGTTATATTCGGCCAATAGAATTGTTTTTGCATATGAATGGATAATTGTGTGAAAGTGACTGATCACCATGTAAACAATGTTTTCATTAGTTGTTCATACTGTTCATGCCATGTGGGGAAGCCTAACATTAGGGTCTAGCCCATGTGTTGTATAATTTGCACAATTTTTCATTCATTATACAAGAAATTTTAGATCAAAAGCCAACTACCTACATGTAGTTGCACAGCATTATTATCGAAATCAGACTGACACTTGACAATGTTCCAGTGTGAGTATTAAAGGAAGCCTGGCATTGACTATGTGGCAAACGAGCCTAATGCCATATATAAAGCAAACCGTTGCTACTGGAAACCTTCGATTAAATTAAGGGTCCCGAGAATCCACTTCTGGTCAAAGTAAAAACAAGCTAACCTAATGAAATAGTCGGATAAGAAATAAGTTCCTTAGTGATTGGACGGATTGAGATGTTTTCTTGGTGTTGGAATGCAAAGAATGACTTTCGGCAGTGGTTTTGACATTTTGCCAACGATAGATCTACCGGAACTTTCAAATTAGTTTTGTCGTTCGTGGATTTCTGAGGCACCTCACCCCATTTTGGTATTGATCGGTACCTTGAATTCCATTTGCCCCAACGGCATATCCGGGAAATTGTGGATTATAATAGGGCTTCGAGATGTGATACGCTATCCTTAAGAGATAGTTAATTACAGTAATGAGTTCTTTGCGTGCGGTTAAGGCAGAAAAGTTGATCTTCAATGAGGCAACCAACAGTAGCTAGTCATTTTCAGTTGAAAATGTTATGCATGAATGAGGTTGGTTTTGATATGCAAGGACGGTCATAAATTAAGTTACAATTCGTGAAAAAGAAAACATTGGCGTATAGGCCATTTTCTGGAAAGTCAGGGAATATCAGAGAAATTGAGGTAGTTCACTTGAAAAAATAAAAAAAATGTGATTACGTGACAGAACGGAAAATGATCACTAATAGAACCAAAACACTTTAAATGCCTAAAATTAATTTGATCTGTTTTCTCTAAATTATCAATTTTTATCAAAAACCAGTTTTTACCAGCGATCCCTCAATTATTTGTACAGGTGGGCTGTATTACATGTACTGAATTTTTTCATAGATATTTGTAAAATCCACCATTTGAGATCTTATGGTATGTTACTAAAAATTTAGACTTCGTCATTCCTAATTTATTTATAATTACTAGTGGCAAGAATTTTATTATGTCAACATTCCCAGCGCAATTACATTTTCCGAAAAGCATTTAAGGTACATGTAGATAGGCCTACACTAAAATCTGTTACATGTACTTCTTGTGGAGTTTACAGGGTGGCAAAGCAGTTCTTTTAAGTGTTTTATTGAAAAAAAATACTCTTTTGTGTCCTATACGTCCTAAATGAGATTCAAGATAGAGGAAAACAAAAACTTGTTCATTAAAAGGAGAGCAGATTGAATTGAATGTCGAAGTTGCCATGATACAAAAAATGTATACATAATTTTATTTTTATTTTTTCATTATGACTAAGATGAATAAAAAATTAAATACTACAATCTAAAACACTTACCATTTAAAAAAATCCTAAACCAGGTCTACATGTTCTTCATTTTACAAAGTCCTAAATTTCGAAACTTGGAATTTGTTTGCCACCCTGGTTTTAAAAATGTACGTTATATATGATAAGGTTTGATTCAGGTCTTGAACAATGAAAATAAATACTACCATGTATTAAGCTTATAGACATCAATCATACAGGTGATCGGTGCTGGTAGAAATTTGGAGTGTACTTGATCAAGTAGCTAAGCTTTATTATTAACAAACAATAAAGCACGTTCAGCTACTTGATCGAGTATACTCCAAATATATTTCTACCATGTATTAAATTTCATGAAAAAAATATCAGGGAACATTGAAAATAGTCAGGGAAGTCGACTTGAAAATTTAGGCAGAAACCCAGACGTCGACTAATACATTTTTAACAGCAATAGACTGTATTTTAGAATGTCTGAAAGTGCACGTAACAGATAAAATATGAGACAGTATGCACAACATAAGTTCGAATGAAGGAACTTATGGACCCACCTCATATTGTATGCAAATGAATCCAAATTGAATAAATTTACTGTCTCAACTATGCTTATGTTATTGGTGGGAAAACTTCAATTTTGATTTTTTGTCCCTTTACAGTGCTACTCAGCGAGCCCATCGAGAACGAAGATTTGTTGAACAAAACGCTAAAAATCACGGATTTCGGGCTGGCCCGAGAAGTGTACAAAACTACGCGCATGTCAGCAGCTGGAACGTACGCTTGGATGGCACCGGAAGTCATCAAAACGTCCACATTCTCAAAGAGCAGCGACGTCTGGAGGTAAGTCAAGCAAGCTCCTTATTCCATAGAACCAAACAACATTTTAGCTTATAGCCAACTTCGTGGACAATTAAGAAAATTCTCTCCAGTGTATTTACCGAGCATTTGGAAGTGATTAGGAAGCCAATATCGTACGAGAGTTGTGCAAACTCCAAAGCAGTTGATTCAGCAACTGGCATCAAGTGATCTCTTGGCAGGCCCTCTACTATAGGACTAACAACAGAATGGCACATTCGAACTGCTTGGATGGTTTAGCTACAATGCGTGGCGAAAGTAGCCTTTTCAATGCCTCTTAAACGAACACGTGACCTAGACCTCTAGCACACATTTAAAAAATAGCAAAGGGGGCATAATTCCCATTTTAATTAGTGTCCTGTAAAATGCTGAGAAATGTGCAATTAGACGTTGTCTCTACTATACTTAAATTTGTGGAAAAAAATTAATGGGTGCTTGTAGCCCGTGATCAGTATGGCTTGAAGTGTAAATAATTTAAGGCCACCTGCTTTGAAGATTATTCCGCCATCTCGTAGATTGCAGAAGGGACAAATACTATGCAACCGTGTTTTGTTCTAATCTATCAAGGACCTTTGTGTCACGATATTGCAATTTAATGTTTCGTCTGTCAAATTAAAAATTGCAGTATTTTAGACCAGCCCTTCTATTCTTTAAGCTCTTATGAGGAGAAAAAACTGTTAGTAAACTGATTGTAAAGCGATTGCAACGCTGATTGCAGGTACGTGGCCAGTGTGAAAAATGTGAAAATGTATAGGCCTACCCTGGTGTGAAAAATTGGGTAAAAAATGACAAGTTATGTGAAAAATCCAGCTGAAAACTGGGGAATTTCGCTACATTCAGGTCTTTAATTTAAAAAAACCTAATAAAATTTCGTTATTTTTATGAGACTGAACTTCAATTGCAGAGTTCAAAGCAGCAATCAAACTACGTCCATGTCAGGATTCCCATTTTCTGAAAAGTCAGGGAAATGAAAAAGTCAAATTCGTGAAAACTTCAGTTAAATTGAGATAGTTTGCATCAGCCATCATCTTGTATAAAAACATCATTTTCCTATTTGTTTATAAAAACCTCAGGAAATAAATAGTTGTCTGGGAACCCAGCATTTAACTTTAATCAAAACCTACAGCATATTAGAAGCCTGGTTTTGCATTTTTTATTTGTCCATGTTGGTAACAGTTTAAATTGCTTTGACTACATTAAAATCTTTAACGGAACATAATTACTGCATGCTTATTGACTTCATGGATTCAAGTGGCAGGCTAATCACGTGACTTGGCCCTAGTCCATTCTGATGGGAAGGGGTTAGATCCATGAGTGTTTCAAATTGTATGGGAATTTTGGAAAAAGGTGTCTGGCGAAGTCATGGAGCAATTTCCTATCACGGAAATTGATTGCATTTAGTTGCAAGTTCAAATCAGCTCACACCAATAGGGTGTCTGCCGGTCATGGAAAATCATGAAACGAGATTCAAGTCATGAAATTTACGACAGGTTCATACAATTTTTGACTGTTAATTTCTTCACAAAATAAAAATTTGGGTTTAAATTCTTCATTTATCACCCATTTCCGCAAAATTCGCCTATGGCATGTTTTTGGACAATGTTTCTGAAAATCGCTATTTATTCATGACAAAATTTGAACGGCCAAATATTCTAATAGGCATGAAAAAGTCATGGAATTTGCACTACCAAATCCAGCAGACACCCTGATCAGCTGCTAATTTATCAGTTTTTTCCTTAAGGGATTAATGTATGATAGCTGATGTGGTGTCCCATGTAAGCTCTAGGTCATTCTGTAGGTCCGTTTTATCACCAAGGTAAGCTCAGGAGGAAGGGAAACTGACACACGCAAGGGGGAATTGCGTGTCCAGCGTAATTTGCATAATTTACTAAAGCTAAACACAGGCCAGCGGCCACATTCTGTTTCTACAATGGACAAAAAGCTCACGAAAAAGTTGAGGATAGACGCCTCCTTGGAGGACCAATCGGCAACATGTCACTGTAGGGTGTGTCAAAGTTGCGAGTCTGATTAACAGAAGTCATAAGGAAAGAATGAGCTGAAATTCACCAAAAAAGCGTTTGGCAGTTGATTTGTCTGCAAGAAGTATACTGACTTGATATCATATAACGATTGTCGTAAATCAAGTCTAAACTTCTTAAATGACGTGCTCGTTGACACCCTTCTGGAAACGGAAATGACCGCTAGCGTCTGTTGTCAGTGTTTTCATGGACTCAATTGTGGTCTGATTAGCTTCAGATCATGTAGTTAACAAAAAAGGTTTCTACATATTCCAAAGTTTAGTTGGCCACGTGGCCTTGCTGGCCTCTGGCGTCGTTAAATAATCCCAATGAGTTTTGATCACGCTATTAGAATAACTTTATGAACCTGTCAAAAACGATACAACATGGTGCTAATGTAATTATGGGGCAACCTGGTATAACGTTATACTGTATCTATTCTTGGAAAGATTGCAGGTAACTCAAAAATTACTTGGAACTTTGGATTCGTTGAATCGAATTTACAGAAAATTGAATCTGAAGGACAGAATCTTTAATTATTTTTGGAGAAATGATGGGAAGTTTGGCAATATTCTGTCATTAAGAAATATGCAATACAGGTGTACCAAATAGACACGGGGATGTTTCAGAATTGTTTGTTCTATACTTTGTATTCAACAAAGGGAAACTTTGAAATTGACGCCCACATGCTGATGGTTTTATGAAATAATGAAATTATTACCATAAAATACTTCTGTGAGGTCAAACTATTCAAAGGTACGATATACCTTTGGCACCCACGCAGTGTCACAGCCTGGGGAAACGTTAGATCTCTAGTCATAAAACATTCTACAACCAACAAACACTCTAAACATTCTACTATTTTAATTACCCTGACCTGGAAAACCCGGAATTGTGAGTGTAAGTTCACTACGGTATAAGCCCCCTTGAAATGCACACAAAATATGTACAGTGTATATTTCAACCCTTTGTTTGTTTTGGGTTTATCTTAACCTAAACTAACCTAAAAATTGATTTTATTTTGACTGCTTTAATTGCAGGCAATCACTGCCAACCTACGTGCCGTTAGGAGAAGCCCACTTTCTCATTCTGATTGCGACTATAGTGGAAAAGGGCAAATACCGAAGTATAGCCGAAATCAGAAATTAAATTTTCAATTCAGAAATTTCAACTATGAAAATCTTCATTCTGTCTGTTTGCATTAGCCCTAAACATGGCATTGCCTCAGTGTTGCAGTTGCAGTGGTCAGGGAAATTCGTCTAACAATCTGGAAAAGTCAGGGAAGTGGGAACTTATTTCTGGGGAACCCTGTCTAAGACATCTGCATTGTTTACCAGGCGTCTAGGTGGCAAACCAAATCTTGGATAACCAAAGAGGGAAAAATATCACTTCAGTGCCCATTAGTGATTTATGAATTTCCTTGCATGCACAAGCACTATGACATGTGCAGTGCATTTCTATACCTTGACTTTTGGTACAGAATGGTCTTGCAGAGGAAAACCTACAGATCTATTAAAATGTCCAACAAGATCCTCAGCACCATGAGGCTTGATATTAAAATATCTCTAAACCTGGCCATGTCATTTCTCAGAAGATTGACGCATAAAAAGCAAAAGATGACGAATCACAAATAGCATAGTCCCTCTGGGAATCTTTTTTGTTGCTTGGATAAAGAGGGTACTTTGAGAGCTTCCATAAAGCCACAATATACGGAACATGATGGAGTTGGCAGACTTCTTGTTGCCTCGTGTACAGTCTGGCACGACTGTCTGTTGACGACAGATGGTGCTCGTTGTAACCGACAACGATTCACGTTATTCCAAGTGAAGAATCTTTGTGCAACTGTGGCGTTTAGTGACAAACAGCAGCAAATTGGATGACAGTTTGCTGATGGTGAGGATGTCTTGGATCCCCAAAACGGGTGTCCATCCGCCACATCGGAAATTAAATTCGAGAATGGATCAACAGAATGGCAAATGACATCTTGTGCATGTGCCATGGACAGGAAAAAGAGACAACAGCTGAGGACCGGCTAATTAGAAAATGATTGACGGAAACCCACACAATGGAATTGAGGCATAACATTTCACATAAGGAAGAGGGGAAACCCCCAGGCCTGAAACCAGTGATGGACACATCTCAAGTTCTAACAAAAGCATAATTTCGACCTGACTTCACAAGAAATAAAACTGAGCCTTAATTTGCCCAAATCAGCTGTGTTTTGCCCATAGATGGCACCATTTGCTACTACCTATATCCGGGTGTCTCCCGGACATGGAAGTCACGGAAAAGTCGTGAAATTTAAATCAGCATCATTGAATTTTTGCCATTTGATTCACAAAATAACATTTTGGGTTAAAATTCATCATTTGTCATCCAGTTTCGTAAGAAATTTCGCCTACGGCGTTTTCCTGGCCAATGATCATGTCATCACTGGTAGAGAATGGTTCTAAAAATCACTATTTAGTGATGATGTAAAACTTGAACGACCCAATATTCTAATACCGGTAGGTGGGCCTTTTAAAAAAATGTGGTTATTGAAAAGCCATGGAATTTTGTAATACTAAATCCAGTAGGCACCCTGTATAAGTTTGGAAGCGCCATTTCTGGACAGAAGTTTAAACCGCAGCGAAACACAGTAACTGGATGCATTTTGTTACAAACTTTCAATATTTTCTTCAACAAAAACTATTTGAGGCATATTTACCGTTATATTAAAGCAGGATTTGCTGTTCGAATGTTTTCCGACTATAAATATGTGGGTTAACGTAATGGCTTCAGCCCCCACTAAAATATTCGGGGTTTACTTACACGTATTGTACAGGCTGATCACGAGGTCCTTCCCTCATTAGAAGAATTAATTTAAAAATTGTTAGTTACCAGGACCAAATTTTGGAAATAGGTAAAAAACTAAAGGTTTTTATTTCAAGTATTTGGTTCACACGCTGTATGTAACAGCGTTCTCTTCGTTTTTTGTCATAATTACTTTTTTAATGAAGGTTGGACTTAATGACCACCCTGTATATCTGTCCCACAAAATCTCTAGTGGCCTATAGAAAAAAATCAACTCACTTCGTGTTCTTGATTGAAAGTTGTGCGGAAATTCACGCCATTGTTGAAATTCACTTGGCGGCCATTTTGATGATTTCTCAAGTTTTCTTCAAATCTCTGAATCAGCATGAAGGTAATTAATTGTAGATGTCACAGTGTGGAAGGTCGACAGTCCTGAAACAAACATTTGCCATTAAACAACCAAAAAAATCACAACATACATGTAATTAAGCCGGTTCTGTGTTAAATCAAATGCCAAAAAAATGTTTTATAATTGAGTTAATCGCTCGGTATTTAGTCCAGTAAGCTGGTGGTGATTTTAATCAGTTTTCTTAGCCTACTTTTAGCAACATTTACAAATATCAGTAACGATGCCGACCTGTAGTTTTGTACCGATTAATAGGAGGAATTCGTGGCTAGGGAACTGATATTGTTGACCCAATTAAAATGCCATGCTATCGACCATTTCAGACTTGATGAGAATATTGTAGGTAGGTCCCGTCCTGTAGTTTGAAAAATATTGCGTAAAAAGGTGTGAAAAATTGCATACCAACTGCTGGGTTCAGTGTCTTGTTTTTTTTTTGAAAATCCTTCTGAATGATTTAAATATTACTAAATTGTATATACGGACGTTAAATTTCAATGATCCTATTGTTTGAGTGGATCAGGTGTCCCAAAGAATACTACATCCCAGAAGGCTAAAAGCCATAAAACATTTTCACCAGTTGTGTATTGTGTTCCAAACGATGGGTTGTATGACGCGTTTGATTTCCATTAAATAAGGAATTGTGTGACCAAGGGCTATTGACTGGTTACCTTGTCTTAACGGTGTATGATATTGGTAGAAAATTAATCCGTGAATATGAATTTTGTGTACTTGTCAGAATTCTTAGTAAAATATAGGTAAATTTGAAGAAAACAAGGCAATTCTAAAGTCCTGGCGATTAAATAGTTATTTATCAATGTGTTTTCTGGTACAGTTTACATGTATCATGATACCAAATCAGATTGTCATTATTAAGCGCAATTTAAAATAAATGAATTCAAATAAGATTTTCACACTGGAAAATCACCCAAGGTTGTTCGCAGTTCAAACTCTTCAGAAATTGCCATTAGCATTGATTGGCGATTAAATTTGGCCACATGATACCAGCGGCCATCTTGAGGGTTTCCCTTTGCAGATGCCACTTCCTGTGAACCAAATGCAAAAATAAAACTAGTTTTTCTACTTTTTCCCAAACCCTGTTCAGAGTTTAAATTAATTTCTGAAATGAGGGTTGACTTTATGATCACCCTGTATATCCAACAGCACAATTTCGCCCACACGTCCACACGTTTTCGCCCGGTATTCACTTTGCAGTAGTTTTAAATGGCAATCCTGCAATTGTTATGTTACTTAATTTGATAAATTCGAGAAAAAATTACCAGTTTTCCCATTATAACTCCCTAGATAATTACATGTAACTGAAAATTAGGGCGTATATTTCGGAATTTGCATACGTTGCATGATTGTACTAGGCAAAATTTCTAATAAAAATGGAATTCAGTTTGATTTCCGCATGGAGTTGCAGACGAAAACACCACACTTTTATTTAATTTTTTTTACTTCGATATTGTTTGAGCCATAAATTCTATGCAGTGCGGCACATCAAAGAAACGGCAACTGCTGGATTCTTGGGAATTTATTTCGTACCATTTATTTAGGTGGCCTTATTTTGCCAAGCGAGGCCCGGAAACGGAAGTTGCTTCGTCCACCTGTTCAAAGCATGTGGCTAGTGTGAAAAATGTGAACATTTGTACCCTTGTGTAAAAAATGTGAAAAATTGGGTAAAAATGACGATTTATGTTAATTGTTCATTGAAGAAATCCAGCTTAAAACTAAGGAATTTTCCTCCATTCAGGTCCTACTAACATAGGCGTACTAACATTTGATTACTTTTATCATTTTTTTTAAATTGCCTGCGGCGCTCTTAAAAATCTTAAAAATAATGCATTTCCATTTTTGGTCGAATTAAAAAAAATCGCCAATGGTGATCTCTTAAACATTGATATTAAATTTTACACCATACAATTTTTTTTAGAAAAGCAAGCTGAAATCCATTATTTGTGGTATAATTTTTTATGGCTTTTACGGCGTTCACTATATTGTAGGTGGGTCGCGTCGTGTAGTTTGCGATGCCCTGTTATAGCTCTTGAAGTACACTGTAGCTATTTTGTCAAAAATAGTGGGTAAAAATGTGACAAAATCAGATATTTTCATGTGAAAAATGTGGAAAGATATGAAAAATAACAATTCTTGGATGTCAAAAAATGTGAAAAATTGTATACCAACTGGCCACATGCCTGCTATTGGTTTGTTCCAAAATATAGGGTCGTGGATGTGACACTTGCATTCTGGGTTTAGCTCATGCAACGTCTATAGGTGCCAATTTCACCCAATCCATCAGCTAGAAATTAGCCTAGCTTGACAGCTTGGCATTAGACTGTCTGTCTAAACCCACTTTTTCATCCCCAGTGTAAATTTAAATCCGATACGGTTGATTTCGCACACAACCGAGCGAATAAATGGACAAAATTGCCGAATCATGGCGAGCTAACAATGCCGAAATTTCGGATTTCGCAAGCAATTTCTTGCCACCATCGATCACTCGCATTTTCGTTCAACCGCCAAAAATCGGAAAGTAGAGAATGTGAAAAAATGTGTTTCTAGTGGCATTCGTGGCCACAAAAGGCCACACAAGTCACAGTTGATCAAGATCTAATACACTGGTAATTTCGTGAAGTATGGGCTCGAAAAGCAACATCTTTGACAACGAGTACCTCCACGCTCTTATGACAAACAACCTCACTTGAACTGCTCGAAATGGCCAAAAAGTCATAAACCATGTGGCCATTAACCTGATGGCGTAATATACGGCATTGGTTTTACATAGCTGTCGTCCTTGTTAATTATGCGGTTTTTCATCGCATGGAATTCCCATTTGGAGTTCTCAATGTTGGTTTTACAAATCAATGCCTGCTGCATCTGAAATATGTGAGCGATTTTGCCAAATTTGAGATGTGAAGAACAAAACGTTTAATAATGCTACAGGGTTCTCCTACCTGAAAATTCGTGGGAAATTTTGAAAATGCCAGTGAAAGTTAGCATATCAATATTACAGTTCCCACTTTTTGGGAAATTAAAGCGTTAAGGAATATCATGAAATTTGTGAAAATTCTTGAAAATGCCAAGTGATCAGTCACAATCTTTCACAAAAATTTGGATAAAATCCATCATATAACATATATCTCATTTAAAATGTGAGGGAAATAGATGACTGAAAAGTTGTTAGTTAGCACAGAAGTCAACTTAGCACTGAAAGTAGGGTTCCCCTACCTGAAAAGTCTTGGGAAAGTTTAAAAAAAAGTCAGGGAATATTGCAGGGTACCCACTTTCTTGGCAATTAAGTGTCAAGGAATGTCATGAAATTCGTGAAAATTCTTGAATGTCAATGATTGTGAGATAGCTTGCGTCAGCCAGTTGATTACTCATTAGTCACCATGACCATCTTTGATAAAAAGTTGGGATGAAATCCATCATTTATCTTATTTCCTTCAAAAAATCTCATGTAAAATGTCAGGGAAATGACTGAAAAATTGTCAGGGAAATCGACTTAAGAATTTTAGTGGGAACGCTACCGTATCACTTACAGTCCCAAACATCAGCACTGCTTCCGCCATAGAGTTTAACATGGGGGTGGTAGTGGTGTAGGTTTGGGACTGTATGGGATTCAGTAGTGTTGAAAATCTTCATTTAAGTGATTATATCAGGACTGCCAGAACATATGTGAATGTGTTGCGCCATAAAATTAAATTAAGCCTTGTGTAAGGAAATTTGGGCAAGAGGAGACATTGAACGTCTTCTCCATCGTATTTTTACCACACAGGACCCAAAAATGATAAATTTTAAAGACTTTAAAAAGTAAACATCGCCACGCCGTAGACGAATTTTTTTTGCAAAACTTTGGTAACAAATGATGGATTTTAGCACATTGTATTTTAAAACAGTTATGAAGACGTCGCGTTTGGCCACCCCCTCACTTTCGCCATTATTTGCCATACCGTTCGACTGACAACCCAGCCAAAGATGATGGCTTAATACTTGAACATCCTCAATAGGGAATTTAAGAGAATCTCCCTGCATTACCGATTAGTGTAGATAATACGTTATGTTGTGAATTTAAAAAAAAAATAAACTTGCTGTTTATATAATAGCAATAAATACAGAATTCACTGGCATAGGTCAGTCATATTATGCATACATGTATTTAGTGGTCAGGGAGGTGAGAGAACGAAGCCCTGAAGTGATCAAGTCATTAGATGCATGCTAAGAAAATCAGGCTTGCAATTGGAGCAAACACTTGTATGGAAATATCGCATATGTCATAATTGCATTTTCAATGCTTAGGGAGGTCATGAAATGTTGTTTAAACTGGAAAAGTCAGGGAAGTTGGTCAGTAAAATTGTAAAAAAGTTTTGGCACTATTCAATACGAAGTGCATGTCTATGTTGCCTGGTTGCACACAGCTGTGTTCATAAACAAGATTCACGTTAAATGCAGGCAGTCAGACAAGAACAAGTACCGGTACAAGCATACAATGTACATGTACATGTAAATCAGCGACTACAGTATTGCCTTCCCATGTTATGCTGCCCTGGATGTAGTGTCATCGCATGGCGCCTTCCACGTCTCTTGACCATGGGAACATTCAGCACATCCCGGCCCACAGGTGGACAAAACAAACGCACCCTTCCAGCTGTTTTGGAATTTGAATTCAGCACTGCTGTTGTTGACTGCCTTCTGTGAATATTGCATTGCAATCACGTTTTTTGCGACAACAATGTCTCGCTCATCATTTATTCCACCCCGGAAAGGCCAACAGAGGTCGCCAATTGCGGTTTTCCTAAAGCGGCGTGTCGTCACGCAGTTGCGGCAAATAAATGTCACGTTAGATTCGGTGTCATTGGATAAAATACTTTGCGGCAGCCTTTCAAATTTGTTTTCGAAATATTTGTAAAACAAACAAACATTAAATTCCCTCTTTGGGTTATTATGACCAGGTTTAATTACCATGGCAACAACGACAAAATTACCCGCGGCGCTCCATTCGATATTAAGATTTCTGAGAAATAGTGAAGAAAAATGCACTGAAGACCATTATGCTAGGCCTCAATTTTCAGGAAAATACCGTCGCTATTAATATTTAAATAAAATATTTCAATATGCGCGATCACGTTTTCGATTAATTTCTCCTCTGGTGTGTTCGTTTAATTTCTAAGAAACCATTTGTTAGACAAATTTATACTGAAATCCTTGTCTCTTTTCCTTAAAATTTATAAATTCCTATGGCGTTCTCTCACAATCAACATATTTAATATTAAGCTACGTGATCATGCGTGATCACGTTTTGCAAAACATTTCCCCCCGAAGTGTCAATAAGTGCTAGCCAGAAAACCTTTAGTTAGAAAAGTAGACAAGCTTATACTTAAAATGTTAAATCCTTGGTTTGGGTCCTGACATTTTTGAACAAAAAATTTCGCCAATGGAGTTTTCTTTAACATCAACATAACATATTGGGATCATCTTATACTGGATGAGGCAGGTTAACTGTGCTGGACTTTTTCTTCCCTATATATTAGCGAAATCTAAAATGAAGTTGATTGTTTTTTGGGTAATGGACCATGGTCAATCCAATGGTCAAGGCGAAAATTTTACAAAAATGTACTTCAGTTATTCTGCCTCACCTGGTATAGGGGGATGGGGTTGGCCAAATAATAACAGGAAAGAGGAGGGGGTTGTTTACGGAATCATATGATTTTCGCTAATAACAATTTTGATTAAAACCATCATTTATCATTCATAATATTCACCATTTTTGCTGACATTTTTTGCAAATTTCGCTCAATTCGAATTGTCTGCAGGGCAATAATTACAGTACATGTATGTCATGATCTTGTGATGGCAACCACGAAAGTCCCATAACGGAATATTGTTAAAATGCACTTCTTAAAAAATATTTTTTAACAAATTTCAAAAATGCCTTCAAGTTCTGGCGAAGAGACCTTTATCAGAATTGCAAGTCCGTTGTCAGCTGACAAACATACGTCAGTTGTATGCAACTCGAAACCGCTTCTAATTTGCATATTTCTTGATTACTTTTAGCTATGGCGTGCTGCTTTGGGAATTGCTGACAGGAGAAACCCCTTACAAGGGCATTGATCACCTGGCAGTTGCGTATGGTGTCGCTGTCAACAAGCTTACCCTGCCCATCCCAACCACCTGTCCAGCGCCATTTTCTCGACTGATGGAAGGTAAGGAAGGCTTGTCAACTCTTGCTAAAAATTACTCCAGCGCCATCTAGTGGGGAAACCTGGAGCGAATGTCCATGATCAGCATCACCTGATCATAGATGGCATCTTTGGGACTAAAATCACCCTATCAGGGTTCATGCCGCCAGGGAAATGAAATGTGATCAGGGAAATGTGGACATTTTGCTTAAAGTCATGGAAAATCAGGTGCGAGTCAGGGAAAACTTTCAAAAAAAATTTAATTTCAATTTTGTGACTGGAAATTTTTAATTCATTTTTGTGAAAAACACCCTATAAATTACATCTACAATTCGTTATTTCCAGTAGTTTTTCAAAAATTTCGCCTACGGTGTCCCCTTTAAAAGAAATGAGCTAAAGTCCATCGTAGAAATGTTTAAATTGAGGGACAATTTCTTGGGTTTGTCAAGGAACCAGTTCGTCAAGTGTTCCTATATTTTACTGCAAATATAGCAGGTACTGTCTAAAATTCATCATATAAGATCTGATTTTTCTAAAGATTTAGCCTGCTTATACTAAATCTGTTATTTCTGATCTAGTTTTTTTTAACCAAAAAGGATTCTCTGGAATGTTAATATTTCTAAGAATGTCTTAAAAATTTCATTAGTACTACATTTTTAACAGATTTCGCCTACGGCGATCTCTTTAATGTTAATTTGCAGGCATTGCTCTCATGTATTTATTGACATCCATATAATTTTTTTAGAATTTTTTGTGGTCTAGTTTTTGTAAATCTTTTGCCTACCGCGTTCTCAATTCTAAAATAGACGCGGGGTCGTGGCGAATGAAAATGCGATTTTTTTTTTCAAAAATATTTGATTAAAATTGTAAGTGTGGAAAAATAAAGTAAATTTTACTTACGTGTGATATTCTTTTCATTTTATAAGTCAGGGAATTTGATCAGGGAAATTGAGTTGCAAATTTGGTATGAACCCTGCATGTACATGTACCAGCAAATCTATGGTGGTCACATTGCCACATACTATCCCAACCAAGAGTTTGAACAGAAATATTTTTGTTGGTTGGTTTATTTATCAGCCGTCCGCAAATAAACAAGTTTAGGAATTTACCAGGCCTTTACCAGCCAATATCCAAACAACAAACAGTGCAAACAGGCCCACGCGCGGCGTGGTGGGGTGCTGTTATCTGGCAACCTTGGTGGAAAAATAATTGAGCCTTGCAAGGCCACTTTATAGAAAAATCGTTCAAATTTATCACTTTATGCAAATATTTGCAGGCTGGATTGCGGTTCCTAACAGCGCTAGTTTTCCCTTTTTAATTTCGGAATTATTGCTTCGCATTTGCCCTTTTTTTGTTTCGTTTTGCACCTTTTCCAAAATGATTGATTCCATATCGCAGGTTTACCTTCACGCTTTTGGGAACTTGCGCCCAATGGGTTAAATTTAGATAAATTAACTATTCCAGGAAACTTCGCAGATCAAAACACATTGTTGTTGCGATGTTTTTGTGCAATAGATGTTTTTGCCAATTAAGGAATCATTAGCAGCGAGATAAAGAGACAGACAAAGCTGCAATCTGGCGCAAGCAATCAGGGTAGGAAAATGCAAGCTGCCCCAGGCTTGGGGATTTCGTTTTCGATTTTCAATTTTTTCCCCCAATTTGTCAGGTGACAGTGATGATATGGTAGACTAACACAACCATGGCTATAGCTATACGATCAATCAAGCAAGTCTTATGCAATCCATCCTAAGGGCTCATCCCACTTCCGGTTGAGAAAACAATCCTGGGTCAGTTAGGTAATTTATCTAATAAAGTTGTAAAATATGGGAAATCCCCAGTTTGCATTTAATTACTCGCATTTACCTGCAATGACATTCGTTCCTTATCTAACAAAAAAGGAATTGCACACTTACATTACCAATAAATTTAACCACTAAATTCGAAAATGGCGTCTATGCAAGGATAACTTCAATGTGTTTCTGGCACAGCAAACATGTGGCCAGTGTGAAAATGTGAAAATTTATACCCTTGTGTGAAAAATTCATTGGAAATGAATTTCACAGTAAATCCAGCTTAAAACCGAGGAATACCCCTCCCTTCAGATCCTTTTAACTTCATAGAAAACATACTAATTTAATTATTTTTAACAGTTTTTTTTAAATTGCCTGACAAATATTTATAAGCAGCAATGCATTATGCCTTAAAAATTATTTCCATGAAAATACACTTAAAATCCATTTTTAGTCGAATTAAAAAAAATCGCCAATGGCGTTCTCTTAAACATTGATATTAAATTTTACACCATACAATTTTTTTAGAAAAGCAAGCAGAAATCCCCTATTTGTGGTCGTTCTAAAAATATTGGGTAAAAAATGTGAAAAAAAAATCAGATATTTTCATGTGAAGAATTATATACCAACTGGCCACATGTCTGCATAGTTTGTCATGATACCAAATCATTGATCAGTATTAAGTTCAGTATCTAAACAAAATTGATTTCAAGTGAATTCCACACTGTAGAAAATCATCCAAGGTTGTTTCGCAGACTGTCCTCTCTTCAGAAATTGCGCTTAACCCTGATTGGTGACTTGTTCAAAAGATGCCAGTGACCATCTTGAAGGTTTTCTTATGTAGATGCCACTTTCTATTCCCTGTGAACCAAAATTGAAATACTGTAAATTAAAAAAACTAGGAGTTATTCTACCTTTTTCCCAAAATTTGTTCCTTAATTGTAACCAACAGGTTTTTTTTTTCAAATTAACTTGTTATAATTATGGTAGGAATTTAAAATTTGCCTGCATTTTTCCCAGCAATGCTTCTTTCAGTATCTTGGATTTGAAAAACCCATGGTTAATTTTCACACGTGTTGCTTTTCAATTGCGCATTAATAGAGGTGCTACGAAAAATACCGAAAATGATGAAAGCCTAATGAACTAGACTGAACTGGAAATAGGAAAACTAAATCGTTCGGAATTCCGTTTCCAGACTGCATCACGCAAAAAGTTATGCGAAAACAGAACGAACTCGGTCTGTGCATGTTTGCTGTGTGAAAATAAATAGAAAAATAAGAAACTAAATTGCACAAAATGTACGAACCGCCCTTTTTCAGTGGGATAAATGTCAGGAAAATCAATGCATGTTCGCAATAACGCTCATTCCAAAAAGGCGAAATTTGGCTTCCAGTCCTTAAATAAGAGCTACATCCCAAAAATAGCTCCATTGATTTTTATCTAACATTCTGAATAAAACAACGTTATAGCTGCGTTTACTCTATATAACAAAACGTAAATAGAGAAAATTTATATAACTCGTTTTAAAATGAAAAGAAAAATGTTATTTAACATTGTTTTTTTATATAGCAGGTCATACATGTAAATTATGTGTCGGTAAAGATCAAAGGACGTTATAAAGCTGGGTATACACTATATCACAATGTTTTCAACTTTATCGTGCAATTTGTCAAATGACGTCATGTATAACTTCGTTACGGATGATTCAATTTTTCTGAAAGTAATTGTCAGCAACAAAGTTATACAACTTATTTGAAAATGAGAAGATAAAAATGTTATTTAACATCTTAGTATTGATGACCCACGTAGTCAAGTGGATGTTGTTTGACAAGTTTACAAGTTGAAGTGTTTACTCGCATACAATTACAGCAGTTAAAAAAGTAACTTTATTAAGGAAAACAGCTTATAGATTTTCCATCCCTGTTATAAAAAATGACTATGGCAAACACATAAGCTGTTATAACGTACCACATTTTTTAACAAGATACACGATTACCTGCTCTCCATAAAAACAAGAAACAAATTAAAAATAAAATTAAAAACCACCTGCTTCAAATTCCTGAACTTTTGTAAATAATTGGCGGTCTCATTTTGTGTTAATTTATGGAATAATTGTGCAATTGAATCTTCCCTATTGTCTATGTGATTATTGATTTTGAATTTATTTGTATTTACATGACTTTACCAATAAGTTTTCAAACTTCTAACGAATGCTAATTCACCTCAGCACTCACAACCTCTCGTAAACTTCGTGCTGTTATTGCTAATATAAATAAATTTCAATATCAACTAAAGCATGTTCTACAACAGTTTTACAAAGTCCTTTGATTATTACCGAAACACGATGGACAAGAGACCTGTTACATAACATCGTGTTACTGGTACATAACTTTCTCTTCACACTTTGAAATAAAATTTTACTTTGCTATACATGTACAAGTAAACGTTTTGTAATTCATGGATAGAAAGCCAGCTTTTTACATGATGTTATACAGTGTAACGCGTTATAGTATAGTGTTTTGTGATATGGTGTAAACCCAGCTCTATAGCGTGCTGTGTATACGTGTATGTCAGGAAACAACGTCAACATTTGAGAACTGTCTTTTAAAAATTGATGAAGTGGCAATCACACTTGGGAAACATTATTAAAATATTGTTTTTCTTCTAGCATGTTGGGATTCGGACCCTCACGGACGACCCCTGTTCGTCGACATTCTGCAAGAGTTGGAGGAGATTGCTCATTCCCCATTCATGAACACACCTCAAGAATCTTTTCACACTATGCAAGAAGACTGGAAGATAGAAATAGAAGCCATGTTCTATCAGCTCCGATGCAAGGAAAAGGTTAGTCGATTACCTGGTAACGATTAGCACGTTGCCAGCCCACACAAAGTTGAAACCCAAATTGGGAGGTTGTCATTCTCGGCGCCAAGAACGAGTTTGCTGCTTCGGAAGGCGTTTAATTGAGCTCGGCAGAAATTAAGGTTGAGTAATCTCCAAGCTTAGCTAAATATAGGCTATTGCTGGTTGGAACCAGAATCTGTCACTCTTGACACTGTCCCAGGGAGAAGGACGATGATGAAAGGACTGGTGGGAGGATCGCAGTGGTAGCCTGCTTTGGTATTCCAACTGAGTTTCTCAAAATCTTAGCATATTCTCTCTTGCCTCTTGGCTCCAGCATTTTGTGTCCCTCCCCACGACATATTCACCAGTTTATCCATTTCATCGATTCGATTGTTGTTTCACAAATTGCTGAAAAATTACCTTCCGGAAGCTTCTTGGTGCCTCTATCGATATTCAATCCTGAATTGCTGCAGTTCAGCAGTGCGCAAGTTTATTCCACTTCATCAGTGGCATTCTTGTGCAGTTACATTGAAACTAAAACATGCCTGTTTTTGTGGTAAATTCCTGGATGTTTTAAACAATCATTCGGCTTTATGGAATAAATTTCAGGAAGGACCTTAGCGTCCTACAGTAGAAGTTTCATTCCAGTCCTCTGACTATCGAATTTTTCTGGAAGAAATTTCAAATGTTCTTTGGTATTCTTACGTCTGCTGTGTATCACTACCTTAATTTCCATATAGTGAAAATTTTCAGCAGAATAATTAAACCATGCAACCAACACCAAAAAGTTTATCAACAATCACTCATGGGGACCTTGCACGACCATTAATAATGTCAGTGTCAGCAAAAACCGACAGTAATACTGATCGTGTGAAACTATGCATCACTGATGGATTAATGGCAAAATTTGATTGAAGATTATCCAAACTTTTCGACAACTTGCACTGCTGCAAGCATCGAAGTATTGACAGTAATTCTGAGGTGTATTATAATGTGACTGACATTGAATCGCGCATGTGTAAAACCAAGTTCTTGTCTACGTGCACGCAGTTCTTGAATAATTGACCAGGGTTCCCACATAACCTGGGAATCCAGGAAAACCTGATAGTCAGGGGATCTGTAACTGACTGGGAAACCTGAAAAAGTCAGGGGAATTTTGAATTTTATTTTCCAAAAGTCAGGGGAAATTTTCAAAAATTTTCAAAAAAAAAAATCAGGGAATTGTTAAGTTTTAATAATAATTTTAATCCAGACGGTATTTCACATTTCGAGTGTGGTGTGTGATGTACCGTGGTTTTTAGATAAAGTTGCCCTTTACATAATGATTATACAATAATGACAATATAGAAACTTTCCAAATTAAGATAAATTCCGAGCATCTGAGTACCAATGTTTAAAAAACCCAATTTAAAATAGTGAATTAATATTTTGATGTTATGTGAATTTCGTTATGCAAATTCATTAATTTCGCCATAGCCAATGGTAATATTGATTAAAACATTTTTTAAATTGAAGGGCAGGTACTTTTTACTTTAAATTGGTCGACTGTAAAACTGTAAAGGTCAGGGAAAAATACAATTTTAACCTGGAAAACCTGGGAAAGTCAGGGGATTTTGTTACTAAAGCTATGGCAACCCTGTTGGCCCATTCCACTTAATTTGTTCATTGGATCCGATTGGACATTTACATATTTAAACGGAATTACACAGAAATGCCCATGAATATTTAAATGTAACCTGCACCAGTTACAGTATCACAACGGCATTACAACGAAAAGCAAAAATTGAGGTCGTACGTTTGCCCAAACCAGCAAAACCGTGGTTTGGACAAGGACTTTGGCGACAGCTGACCCGAACATGATGGACGGCCGGACAGTGCCATCAATGGAAACAAGCACTGCCGAGCGAAAGTGAATGAAACGCTTCCATTGGCCCGCGTGAGGTCAACCAGGGTGACAACAACGAGGAGGAATTCGCGTCGGCAAACCCCGCTTTGAACAGCCAAACCATCGACCAGAAATCCGCTCTTGCCGAGGCCCAGAAACATTGGACAAAACCGAATGTGCGCTGGAGCCGAATTTCCTGACTTTACAAATCTCGCCAATAAAATTCAAATGCATTGGCCATCGAGGGTCGTTGTCATTTGGAGGTTCACGTCATTTGGAACCAGGGGCTCCAGAGCAGTCATCGCAGTCCTGGTAGAGTTGAGCAAGAGTGAGTAAACTCACGCTGGTTACCATGGTTGCATAAATGTCATCGAGAAAACAAATTGGCGCAACGATGACTAACTGTGTCATTCGACTCGTCTTGGCTGCCATGGCCATCTTGCTAGACCAACGTCCAACTGGGCCCAGTGATGGTCAACTCTCTCCAGGACCCATCAACATGCAGGACATCGACCTTCGAGTTTTGCGTCTGACTCGGCAGTGACTCATAGCTGAATCTGTGTGATTCATAATTGAAACTCCCATCTCAAAGTCGAGTCTTCGGTTGGCATTCGACATGGATCTGGCGTTTCTGTGTGGGGTGGTGATCAACGTGCGCTGGGAACCCAACCCGGCTGGGATCTTGAGACCCCGGACTCAGGTTTGCAACTGTTTTCTCCTAAGACGGTAGTGACAGAAACTGTTTTGCTCCCAGGTATTGGTCAGGGGTTCACCAGTGGAGGCGCATGCACATTCACAGGAAATCGCCCTTTCGGGCGTTTTCCCAACCAAAATCTGGGGTGAACAGCACGAGGTATGGGTTCGAAGGTTACTCAACTGTTTCTCATTGACGGTGCTCGAAACGCTGAATGTAGGGCTACTGCATGTTGAAATGTTGTCGTTTTTTGTTTTGCCATCGCTGTACCCGCAGTGCTTGGGGCGTCCATGCAGTTTAGGTTTTTGTCAGATGACCACAAAAGTAAACAAGGCACAAATCAATATCTGTTTCCCACGAGGGAAATTAATTCGTAACGCCTGTGGCTCTTGTTCCGAATAAAATGTCCACCTCAGTTTTCGAAATCAGTATTATAAATGGAAATTATTAATGTTATTATGGATGGTTTACTTTTTAAAATTGTACACCTGACTGCGTTCTTCAGGGATTTTGTCGGGTTCAACGACTATTGCGGGGCTTCAATGAGACTTCATCGAAGGGCAGGTAATGAGACTTGAAGGACTTCGTCAGAGGTCAAGGAGTTCGATTGAGCATCGACAGAAGTCATGGACTTTCAAATGGGCTTCGACAGTAGCCATGCATTACCTGACTTCACCGACGTCAGGAAGCCCTCCCATATTCAGTGAAGTCTATAAAGTCAGGCTGAAGTCCATTAAGTCCGCAGTCTGTGAACGAGGTTGTACTTGGCTGGCCTTACAGTAATTCTGCAAACTTCACCCTGAACTTCAATGACTTCAATCGGCCCTCAGTGGCTTTAGTAAAACCTCTGACTTCTGCTGGTCGAAACTCAGTGGCTTCAGCCAGACCTCAGATTTCAGTGTGTCTGCAATGCCTTATGTGTAATCAGTGTGACTTCAACCAACATGCACATCTGGCTTCAAAAGTTAGCAGCTGGATTTAATTTTCGCATTTCGTTTTAAATTATACAGTATTCATAACAGGGTGACTAGCCAAAGCTTAGATCAAATTTCCCTGACATTTCCAGGTTTTCCAGACGCTTTTTGCAAAATTTCCAGACAATTTTATTTCCAATCAAGCTTTTTTAAGGCTCTAATACAAATTTCAAATGAAAAAGACGTGTGTTTTGCCTACCTCTTTTAAAATCCATGGAGTCATTATCAATTTGCATAGAGTATTTACGTGCCTTTCAAAAGTTTAATGTATCCAAAGCAAATAAACCTCGTGAAACAAACATGACCAAAGGAGTAATGCAAAAGTGGGCTTCTATTGTGCCATCAAATTTCCCTGACATTTCCCGGATATTTCCAGACCAAATCAATTTCCCTGACATTTCCAGGTTTTCCAGAAGGCTACTCACGCTGTCATAACTACTTGCAAAGAAAGAGACCTCGCGAATCAAGAACAACTGAAGAAACAATAGTTCACATTTTTGTAGTTGGATATTTACAGCAAAATCATCCTTGGGGGAACTGTAGATTTTAGCATTATTCTTGCCAAAGCAGGATAATCAGAAGATTGTGCTCTTCCGGTTCCTTTTGCATTGGATCGGAAGGCATAGGCATTGCCATTGTTGCAAAAGTCCATTTCTCAGAAGGACATTCATTGGCAGACCCGACCAGAAAATTTGCCTAAAGCTCTCAAATCAAAACTCGTTTCAGGAACTGCGTTGTCGAGAAGAAGAACTGACGAAGGCGCTTCTGCAGCAGAAAATCCAGGAAGAGCAGCTGAAGAAGCGAGAGCAAGAATTGGCGGAACGGGAAATCGACTTGCTGGAGCGCGAACTCAACATCATGATCATCCAGCAACAGCAGGGAAGACCCACGCCCAAAAAGCGCAAGGGCAAGTTCAAACAGAGCCGCCTGAAGTTGCTGAAAGGAGGCCAGAAGATCAGCGGCCCCTCCGGTAAGCCATCGAGCCCTTGCCGCTTCCCGAGATTTCATTGTGTATTTCATCGATTTCTTTTCAGACTTCCGGCACAACATCACGGTGCAGCAAACTCCCTCGATCCTCGAAATCAAGAACATGCGCGGGGCGCCCGCTAGTCCAGATACACCGCCTGCCTCTCCCAGCATACCTCGCCTAAGGGCCATCGCGCGTGAGTGCCCTTAGCAGTGAAGCCGCATGCTTGCCAGGTTTACTCAAAGTAATTCTTGTTCCGTTACCGTTTAGTGCCTGCCGATGGCGTCAAAGGCAAAACCTGGGGCCCCAGCACCGTGCATCAGAGGGAGCGAGGGTACTCCAGGTCGCGGATCATAGACGGCAACAAGCGGTGGTCCAAAAGCGCCCCGAACCTGGAGAAAACCCTGCGCGGCTTTCCATCGGGAGGCGTGTCCAACGTGGGAGCTCTTCCAGAACTAGGTACGGTAACTTCTCTAATCCATATTGGTGCACTTGCAGGGCTTGTCAAATAAGCATTTAAGATGGTCAGGAAACCAGTGTCAGCAACGGTAAAACTAATAAGTTAGCTCTACAAGAGCAATTTCTCATGGGGATGGTGAATTTTAAAACCATAATGGACATCTTCAAGAAACCTAAGTTTCTGATGGTCTCCATCATCATTGTTAAATTGAATTTTTTGAAGTTTTGGAAGAGAATTCCAACGTACGATGGCATGCAAGAAATAAGGTCAATAATATGGATCCGAATGGGCTCGTAGTTCCATAAGTGGATTGGTATGATAGGTTCTACCATCTGTTATGTGCTAGGATGAATGTTATAGGCAAGTTCTGTGGGAACTGCATGCCCATACGGATTCTTACCATTGGTCTTACTTTCTGCATGCCATTTGACATAGGAATTTTCTTCCAGAGGATAACCTTAAGCTTCAAGAAATTCAATTTGACAATGATGTCTTGGTGGTACCCACCAAATCTTAATTTGGATTGATGGACTACACCACCTTCCACATGGTATTAAATTACTGACGGTGGGGTACTGAGTTGAATTGAATTGAATTTTCAACTGTTGTTTTAATGTTGTTTCTGGATTATTAAGAAACTGGAGAGGACGAATGGCCGAACGAAAACGGAAGTCACAACTCGCATAAGGGGCATTACAACCCTGCGCTCAACAATGGTGTTGGTTCTGGAGAACTGCCCCCGTCGTCCAAGAGGACTCAGCCGTTTCGACCTGTGGAGTCCGCACTGGTCAGCATGGCATCTCTGTTGGCTTTTGTCGGCATCGGGTTTGATATTAGGCTAACGAAGAACTCTGGCGTCCATCCAAAGCTCAGCACAAATAGGTGAGAATTTATAATATGCTCAGTGACAATAGAACTTCAGAATCTTCTCCCAGTAGGGATATCAGTGACACCCCATCACGGTCAGTGTCCTTGGCTTGCATTCAAAGTTCACAAGTCATGAACTTTAACAACTATTCGAATATGCATTACAGTGGACTCCGCTTAATGTGATTACATGGGGCCCAGGCTATTTTGATGACAATACCAAAATTATAAAAAATGGGATCGTTATTTAATTTCAAATCTTATGTACATATTGATTGCATAATTTAAATTGACAAAGCTATTTTCAACTAATGTAACCTACATGTATATTGGTTTTCTGACAATTTTTTCTGTGCAAGTATGTTTATGAAATTCTCATATTCATAACCGTAGTGTATTTGAAAAGCGTCCGAGTTATGCTGTACACCTAGTCAAACTTAGTGATTCAGTCTGTCATCTTAGTTCTCATCAGTCAGCCTGGCAAGTGTCAGATGTAGTCGTTGGCACTGCTATTGGGATATTTTCGTCAATGATATGGGAATTTTGAAAGAATATTCCTCGAACAAAATTTCGCTATCAATATTAAAAGGGGCATCATGTTAGATATTTTCTTCCAAAACTTCTCATTCCTCAGGTTTTCGAATCCTCCATGAGGGGAAAATGATAACAATAAGCGATGATTTTACTGCGTATTTGTATATGAGCGTTGAGGACTTGGCGATTTCGATAACAATAAGCGAATGATAACATTATCCGTGATCCTATTAAGTGGAGTCCACTGTATTTACCATAAAACGCACATTTCTTTGTAGCAAGGAACGTACAATATTGAAGTTCGCAAGAATCAATATGCACCTCTTTCCGATTATGATTAGATGGATTTTCGAAGCGCATTAACTGAGCACCAACCTCCTATTTCAGGGCCGAGGAAGAAGAAGAAGAGCGGCGATTCTGGCACCGCGAGGGCATGCCGGTCGAGTACGAGTTTTCCTCCGTGTCGGGCTACCCTCACAACACGTACCACGGCCAGACCCGGCACTACAGGCCGGCCATCAACTTCGAGACCGCAGCCAAGCCTCTGCGACAGACGGACTCTCCGCAGCACAACGCCGCCAAGTTCGGCAACGTGCAGTCGCCGCGGCGCAAGTCGTCCAGCACCAGCAACGAGAGCAACGAGCACCCGCACAACTACTCCTCGCCCCCGACCAACCACATTGACCGGCCGATGTACGTGCCCACGGACTACACCAACAACTACTCTGAGCGGCACTACGCCTCCGACTACCAGCGGACGGGCTCGACCCAAGACAGCTGGGAGACGGCAGGCACGTACTACGCCGAGTATGGACGTGCCGACTCCCGCATGCCGCTGGACCCCTCGATGGCCTCTTCTGGGGGCTATTGGGGCCCGGAGCTGTACCAGGGTCAGGGTGAGCGGGTGTACGCAGACTACGTGCGGCACCCAGACGGGTACCACGCATACGAAAACCCGGCCACGAGCAGCACCAGCAGCGCGAGCACGCAGTGGACACCACCGATGCGGCATCCCTCCATGACATACGGCCACCGGCGAACTCCCTCCAATGTGTCCAACGCATCCAACTCTTCGAGCAACGTCAACCCTTCCTTCTACCTGGAAGACGAACTTGAATCTGCGGGCACGCCAACGCACCGCTTATCGAACGATCACACAGTGACCGTCAACGTGAACTACTCAGGAGTCGGAATCCCACATCCGCCGCCGCGGTCCTCGCGGGCCAACAGCTTCGAGGTGGCTGAGCGGCCCACGACGCTGGACCTGCCCCGGGTCTGGCCGCCCTCCTCGGGCACCTCGTCCTCGTCCTCCGGCACGGGTTCAAAGACAAAGTACTCCACCACGGTGCAGGTGGGGCCGAACAGCCGAAACTCTCCCAAGGGCTGGGGCTCGACCTCCAGCGGCGGCACCCCAACCAACCCCACCCCGCCAGACAGCGCCAACACCCCGAGCGAGGACAGCTCGTACGTGTCGGCCCGGCTGCATTTCTCCCCGCTGACCCCGGCCTCCTCGGGAGGGGGCAAGCACGCCGGCCTGGACGGCAGCGGCACTCTTCTGGACCTGCCTGCCGAGGGCCAGAACCAGGACGGCACCAAACTCCTCCCCGCTCTACGCAAGATGAGCCTGCACGACTCCAGGCCACGCAAGATGTCCACCATGGAACTGGAGCAGGAATTCTTATAGCGTTTAAGGCACCCAACCGCTTTTTTAGTCCCGTTTTCGAAAGGCGAGAAATCACGCATTCGCTCGAAGTTTTTTTCCGGCGCCTATTGACGACGTGGTAAGGGCAGATTTGTCCAAGTTGGGGCATGACCGATGGCCCGGTGTCTTGACGCAGACAAATCTCGAGAAACCGATTTTACCAAATTTTAAACTCAACGTCAGGTTTTTTTATGTATTTGGACTAGGAAATACAGTGTATCTGTAAAATTAAAATTTGTGGCCAAGCATGCTATCCAGCTTCCATTACAAAAGGCGTTGAAGGATGTGTTCCTCAAATTAACATTTTTTTGAATACCGTTATCTCATCGTGAGATTTTTTGCTCTGGTCAAATTCTAAATTATAGCCATATTTTTTTCAGAATGATTCACGTAAGGTACCGTTCTTCCGGGAAAATTCTATTACACAGTATTATTGCACATATTTGCTCTACACTAAACCAGGTTTCATTCGGGCGTTCCATTTGTCCAGGCTATCCTACAATAGTTTCGAATAGTCCAAAATTTTACATCTGACATATTCAAGTAGAAGATGAAAAATTTTGGCCTCAATAAATTGGTTAACAAGAACAAGAATAGCTTGGAAATTTGAGGTTCAGTCATTTATATTGTTTTGTGGATAATTATATTCAGAATTACAGGTCCCAATCGTTCAATTCAATTCAAACTCAGTACCCTTCTATCAGTCATTAAAGACCATGTTAAAGGGAGTGTAGTCCATCAACCCAAATTAAGATTCGGTGTTTTTGAAAGAGAATTCCAACGTCGATTGGCATGCAGAAAGTAAGACCAATAGTAAGAATCCATATGGGCATGCAATTCCATGAGCATATTGACATGACATGTTCTACCACCTCGGTGGTTTAGTTTAAAAATTCCCTCCACCAAATTAGCATTTTGGGGTAATGTAAACTTTTCAAAAAGATTCGTGCTAAAAGCATCCCATCTGGATCTCAGTGTGTTCCACTGAAAATCCTTGATCATCAAGGTGACGCTCGTTGAATTGCAGTATTCTCCCTGGCCACAGTTTTCAATTTTATGACTGAAAATCTCGTGATGTGTGCGATCATATTGATAAGTACCTTCCAAATGCAGTCCAGTTTAGCCTCAAAATGCTTGACCCTAACTAAGGGTACCACCTGAAGTACTTTAGCGTGCACCGCTGTTAATAGGCCCGGAAATCTCTAAATGTTTACCATCCACCTCAAATCCAGGTTCTAGGTTCTACCACAGTCATTCCCACCCCGAGACAAGCATGGGGAGAAATCGTGCAATATTCTTCAGTTTCATCCATCAGCTGTCACCATTGACTCCGCACCATGTACAGTCGTTTCTGGCCTGGAACTCCTGTCTGGATATTCAGCAACACCTGCACCCAAAACCAATTCTGTGTGTGAAATGCTCAACAGTAACCACGTGTACAGTACGCCGAGATAATTTGAAAGGGGAGTGAAGGAAGCGAGGATCATGTGCGGCAAATGTCGTCCGTAGCCTATATATATTTCGGTCCTTTTTAAGAAATCGCCACTATTTGTAAAGTATATATATATATATAACTTGGTTGTGCTACTTATACAACTCGATTCCATATTATTATTAATTGTAACATTCCATGGAAAACTACTAAGGAAAATGAGAGTGGATAGTGACCAAAAGGGATTTTTATTATTATTATTATTTCGTTTCCCTGTATGTAAGTGTACATGAACTGGTTTTTTCTTTCATCTCAATGTGATAATCGTGCATAATTTGCAAGAAACACTGTGGCCAAACGAAACCGAAGGATAAAACACCCGAAGTCAATGAACTCGCAATATTCCATTTATTTATATATCAAACCGAGTTTGGCCAATGCGCGAATGGGCATTGACAAGGGCTGTTGCAGCCGATAGACTCGGCAAGGCTCACCGAAACACCAGGACCTAGTTTACTGGCAGGATTTGCAGCGATGTACTTTAACGGCCCGTTTACTCTCGTGCTTTTCAACAGTTACAAATTAGAAAACTGCATTGCCCCACATACTATCACAGTTTATTTATTGATGAATCCCCAGAGATTCCATTTTTCAGAACAGATGCCATTATACAGTTGGTCGGTCATCACCTAAGCATAAGCTGTCTGCCGTGCTGGTCGCCATTGCTGAATGTGCTGAATTTATCATTGCATCCGAGATGTAACTCAGCTCCTGAGACATTTAAAACACCTTGGCATGCACGGTGCATCACTGCAGAGATTATTTAAAAACCACTAGGTTGTACCAAATGTCAAAATCCAGCACCATGGAGGAAGGTATAGATCAAGGGAATGCCAGAATGAGCATGAGATTGAAAGTTACAAGTGCACACTCAGGCGTACAATCATGATTACCAAAATAATGCAGCCGTAACAATTCAAAAAATAAAGTCGGCATTTTCGTTGAGAAATGTTCCAATTGTTCAATCCGTATGAGCGAGTTTCATATCTGTGCAGTTGCGGTGTTGATGTGCTGTCGCTTTGCAAACCAGTTGAAAATGCCAACTGAACATTTCAATTCTTGACCATGTAGTTTCGTGAGCTTTCGAAGGCATAAAGAGAGATACTGTAAGGTTGCACTTTTGTATTTTATTTTTGGTTTGGAGGCGATAATTCAGGGGGAATAACTTATTTTCTGAGAAAAAATAATAGTGTGCGAATTCGCGGTGTTGTAACAGTCCGCTTGAATATTGATAAAAATGTCTTCCTGTGATAAAGGAAAATGTCAGATGACGTAATGAGATTGGGGGGGAAGGGGAAACGATGTGCTTCTTCCACTGGTCACACTTTCGCGAGATAGTCAACCTCTCCAGTTGTGTGCATGCATTTGGCTTGTGCCGTATGTCAATTGTCCGATGCTCTTTTCAAAATATTGCACTGATCATTTCGTTACCAGCTTGGGTTATAAGCCCTGCAAATGATAATGCTGCTATAGGCGTCCATCACAACACGCTTGTTTTGCGCTAACAGTACCAAACTTGCTAACCCATGCATCTTAGAAGATTTTGGGAGAATGTCGCATCTGCTTGTTGCATTTTGGCCAAACGTGCTGGTATCCAGCGTCGTTTTATCACTTGCTGCCATTCAAACATCACTGGTTTCCATTAAAGGTGCCATCTTACAATCTTTGTCAGTCATCTCTTTCCAGAAACAGGTTTGGTTGGTCAGTCGCAAGCCGTTTGGTCTTATTATTTTACATCAGTTAGCATCAATTGCATTCCATGGATGAATCAGATGCCCCGCCCCTACTTCCCATGACCATTTCGTTACAAGGGCTGAACTGTATTGATCTTGATTTTGCATTCCCACATTCTTGCAGGACCAAAAAAATCTCACTGCAAAAGCATCTCGATCAGCCATCGCATTTTCATAAAACTGCACTTTGCAACTACTGTACTGTTCAAGGCAACAAGAAGGTCCCTGCCAGTGCTTCATTGACAGTGGCATGGATAGTGCAAAGTATTTTTCTATTTTCTCCATGTTTAATAACAAAGCTAAGTGTTTCAAATCTGCAGAAATGATGTTGGGTAAACTACGCCATTTGCCTTGCTCCAAATTTGCACATACGGTATTTATATTTCACCTTGTTTAATATACAAGAATGACACCTGTCCAGGCTGTCCTAGCTGCGAAATGTTATGTTTTAAATTTATTTATTGTTTCTTGTGTTTAACCTAACAGGAAATGTGCGGAATTAACCGCACCTAATCGCCAGGCAATCACTGCCAGCACACGAGCCCACTTTCTCATAGTGTCTATGGCTAAGCAGGGAATATATACCACAGTCTCGCCAAGTTTTGTGGGTTTTTTTTATGCACTACACACATTGATTTTAAGCTTGCTTTGGACCTGAACATACTAACTTCAGAGCTCCAATTGAACAAATTCAAACTAGTCCGGCAGGGTGCTGACAACAGACTCGAAGCATCTGTGTAAATTTGAACATTTACTTGAAAATGCGGTGGCCCGAACAAACTTTTCACTTTAAGATCCAACCGAGCTGGTATGCACTTATTCTCTAATAACAGGAGTCGAACAATATCTAATTTTTAGTTCACATCCATACTCTGACAATTTGGAATCCTAATGTCCCGGACTCCCAGGTGAAGTTGCATGCTCTGACCAATCACATTGCCTGACCTTTCAACCTCATGTCCACAACAAGCCACTGCAGAGTTCTCCAGCACGAGAACCCAACCATTGCATTAAAACCAAACGAAAATTGCAAAACCCGATGCACGGTTCTTTCAAGTGCCTTCTCTGATTCCCCACCCGAATACCGCAGCCCTTATCACGTGTTATTTATTTCTCCCATGAAAGATCTGTGTATTGTTTTGCATCGCGATCAATGCTCGCCTCCCTTGTTTGTGCCCTTACATTTCAGCACCACTGCTTTTAGCGTTTCCACACTTTATCTTTCATACTTTCCAGTGCCATGATTGTACTGATTACTATAGGCCCGTTGTATTTGTCATATAAAGCTTTGTCAATGCGCTAAGACTAAAGAATTCAGTGTGTCATGGCTCAATTATTAACTAACATTAAAACATCTGGTCGGCAACTTTTACAGTTTTCCTAGAAAACTGGCCAGAGCACAATGTGAACAATTGAAAATAAATAACGGAAAAGTTAATTTTTGACTTTTTCGATCAAACGCTGTGTGTCGTAGGAAAACCAATAGCACAGAATTATAGTCGAACTCGGTTATCAAGTAACGAGATATTGGTTATAACGAACAAATTTTCGAAAATACAGTATCCAAGACACCGAAACTTAAATTAAGTTAACCTTTAGGTTTTCTGTTCTTATAGATACAGTATCAAGTTTCTATTTTACCCTTAGTTATCCTCCATAGACATTTTTTTTTCGCAAACTACAGACAAATAAACATCCGCCAAGGCAAAAACTGAAGCTAGTCATTAGTCCAATTACATGCATGACACTTTGGAACGTTAAGGAATTACGTCATCATCTTGGAGAAGGGGTTATACAAATTTGATTTATGACATTTAAATGTGATCAGGCTTTTGTGTGATAAAAATGAATTGTTGAAGGTCTAATTTGTATACTTATCGTTCCAAACTAGTTTTTTAATTACACTAGATGGAGTTATTTCGAATTTGCCGGTTTTGCTATGAAACGCGTTTCCAAAATTAGTTCAAAACGCAAGTTTCGAAATTATAGAACGACTTACAGTGGCTCCAAAAAGTATTGGCAATAGCTTTTTTTTATCAATAACGCTGAAAACAACTAAAGTATTTGAAAACCAAGATATACATATTGTACATAACGCTTTAATTA